>JAODAL010004697.1:0-152829 GCA_025379985.1 Phyllomedusa bahiana | reverse complement strand
TATAGAAAGGCTCCTTTTGGCGTTCCATTCAGTACAAAACTGTTACCCAATTCTATTCTTTAACACAAGGGCCACATGTATGAAAACTATCTAGGTCTAAAATTCACTAGGTCTAAAATTCACCCCTTTTATTTCATATTGTGCTCTGGAAAAATGAAAGGGGTGCTCTGATTGTTTGATATGTGCAACAAAGAGCGCTTTAGACCTAGACAGTTTTCATACAAGTGGTCCAAAGAGTAGTGCAGAAATTGATAGTAAAGCAATAGGGTTAAATGCAAGAGCGCAATTAACAGTTCGGGCCCCCCAAACCCTTGTGATCTGTGGGTTTCTTTTTCATTTAAAAACCCCTTACCTGCTATTTTTTGTACATACAGTATTTACCATTCACACATTTGTTGGCACTCACATTGTTTTGGCATTATCTTTTTTTTTTATCTGACTGTATCCATAATATTTCTTATATTTGTGGTGTTTTCTAGTGGGGCCTTTTTAGCTTTATTTAGGGGGCTTAGCATCATTATACTACTTATCTTGTAATTAATTTTGTTGCATTGCCTGACTCTCTCTCTATCGATCATCTAAACCCCACTTCAGAAAGTGCACAAGGGTTGTAAATGACTTAGTATCTGGTGTATTATACAGCGTTGGGGCTGTTTTTTTGTAATTTGTTTTTAACATTGGCATATTTTTGGCATTTTTTTAAGTTTGGGGTTTGTGAATTTTTCGGGGTTTTTAAAATTTATTGCATATTTTTTTAAGTAATAAGTGCCAGGATTAGGTGTAAACAGAGAGCAGTCACCTTTGAGTGTCAGTAAGAGTGGGTGCAATAAATAGACCAAAGGAAAAAAAACTCAACTATAAACAAATGATAATAGCAAAGAGGGGGACCGGGGGAAAACTACAAAAAAAGGGGGTTCTGCACAGAAAAGTAATAACATAGCTAGTCGGCCCCCCTTGAAGTGAAAATTTTGGAAAGGTTTTTGTTAAAGAAATTTGATATGTTTTATAAACAAACTACAGGCGGCTAACCTACACCTCATTAAAAAACAGCCCCCCAAAGGCCCCAAGAACAAATTCACAGGCTGCCAGATACACCAAGTGACTAGACACCCGGGGCAGGTGGATGCTAGGGGTATTAATGAACCCTTTGGATGGTGCATTTTGGAAAAAGCTTTATGTGCAAAAAAACTTAAAAGGGTTTTGCCACAATCTCATTTCATACCTCCTCATCCACCTCAGCTTTTGTGTGCTCAAAAGGGGCATTTGTGATTTTTTTTGAATTGCTTTTCATTGACCCACAGGTGACATAAAGGGCCTTTCCTCTTTTGCAAAAAAAGATTGTTTTGTAATAGCTGTGAGAAACTACATTGTAGCTCAGAGGTAAAGTTTTTGCTTCACAGCACAAGGGTCATAGGTTCAAATTCTTGCAGGAACCAAACCTATGTATTTTTTCTTTTTTATTCGCACACACCTCATTTGGTTTCTTGTTTTATCTATTTGCACTGTTTGACTAAGTACTAAGGAATAAAGAGGCGGGTAGAATACAGCATTTGGTTTGAACACTAGTATTGCCTGGGGGGGAGTGATGTCTGACATGTGCACCAGGAAAATGAGGGAGCTTTTCAGTTTGGTCTATAGTCTGGAGAGAGCTTAAACAATGGATCGCTAAAAAAAAAACTTGCAGAATTTTAATAATTAGAGATGGGAATTCTTTAGAATTTCAGGGAAAAATTCGATTTTTGAACGGTCGAAGTTTGGGGTGATTCGCGGGAAAAAAGGTGTTTTTTAATTTATAAAAAAGGCTGCGACACAGGGTTACATGGGGCAAAGAATTGGGAGGAAAAAAAGGAGTACCCAAAGAATGTGCAGAGATGAAGCCTAAGAGACGGGGGGATTCTGTGACCCCAAAACCCCACTATATAACCGGGGGCGAGCTGGGAGCCAAAAGTTCCTGTGCTGTGTAGTGAAGTGCTGCTGTGAGATCTACACAAAGAAAAACTTTTATCAGCGTTTTTGGGGGGGGGGCCAGTTTCTAGAGACTGCTTTCTTTGTTCTAATTTGATTTTGGGGGTATTGGGAAAATTTCAGTCCTGTGGTCATTTAGCTGCAAAACATTTTAAGATTTGCCCGTTTTTGAGCACATTGAATATAAAGGGTTATTGCCTTTGTTGTGTTTATTCAGTTAAAAAAACAGGGTTTTTTTACAATCCAAATACCACTTAATTTTTGGCTGCTCATTTCTTTTGCGCAATTTAGATGAAAGGGGTTAATTAATTTTTTCTGCTGTTGTGGTCCATAAAAAAACCAGGTTTTACTTAACGCCAAAAAGAAATTTTGCCTGTAGCATAATTCATATCGAAGGTTAAAAGCGTTTTTCTGCTCTTGTGCTCAGTAAAATACCTCTTTAACAGCCTCCAAAGCTGTCTTTTTGCCACCACATTTAAATTTGCGCAATTACACCAAGGGTTAACAAGATTTTTCTGCAGATTTAGTCATAAAAAAAACTTTGTTTTTCACCCCCAAAGAAGAAAATTTTGCCTGTAGCATAATTTATATCCGAAGGTTAATTACAAGTTTTTCTGTTGTTGTGTTCCGTAAAATACACCCCGTTTTAAAAAACGCTACAAAAGTTGGTAATTGTTGGCAGCACATTCTTTTGCCCCAATTTACATCCAAGGGTTAACTAAGTATTTTTCTGCAGTTGTATTCAGTAAAAGAAACGGTTTAGTTCACCGCCAAAGAAGAAATTCTGTAGCATGATTCATATCCGAAGGTTAACTAAGCCTGTTTTTAATTTTATATTCAGTAAAATACACAGTGTTTTTAAACGGCACATACAAGTAAATTTTTCCTGGCCATTTGTGGAGCGCAATTTTTTTCCAAGGGTGTGTACAGTATTTATCATATACAGATATCTTCATCAAACAGTGTCTGTACATTTTAGAACAAACAGTATGTCAGACAGAGAGGTGGCAGGCTCTTCACATGCGAGTGGCAGTGGCACAAACAATCCTGGAGCAGGCACAGGTCACAACACAGCAAGGGGACGTCGCAGCAGGGGTCACTCGGTGAGGCCCGAAACTGCCGGTGTTTATCCCAGCGGCCATGTGTTGTTCAACAACCCAATGGTTCTTGATTGGTTGACTAGGTCATCCACTTCCTCCCAGATGTCATCTGACAACCCCAGCCAAGGGTCGGTGGGAACGTCAGACACAACCCTTAGTTGCAGTGTCGGACTGGGGGGTCTGGGGCCCACAGGGGATTGTTTTGGGGCCCACCCTATGTACATGAAAATATTACCGGGCTCCGACAAAAAAGGGCCCCCCATTTTACCAAATACAGTGGCAAAACAAACTGTTTTGGTTAGTCAATAGCAAGAGAGTCACATATCTGTCTATTCACACGTCTTCTCTACATATCATAGCACAGGGGCTAAGAGTCCACCCATATCCCCCCCCCCCCCGGGCCCACATACAATCCCCCCTCCACCCCATACAATTCCCCCCCACCCGCAAAAAATATCCCCCCCCACCCGCATAAATATCCCCCTCCACCCACATACAATATCCCCCCCCACCCCCAAAAAAATTATCCCCCTCCAATAGTCCCATACAATACCCCCCCTCCACCCACATACAATATCCCCCCTCCAGCCCCATGCAATATCCCCCCCCACCCACATACAAAATTCCCCCCCACCCACATACAATATCCCCCTCCACCCACAAAAACCCCCCCACCCACTACAATATCCCCTCCACTCACATAAATTGCCCTCCACCCACTCAAATCCCCCCCACCCACAACAATACCCCCTCCACCCACATACAATATCCCCCCACCCACATACAATACCCCCTCACCCACATAAAATATCCCCCCCATGTTTCCCTTGGCCCACACACCTCCCACCTTTCTAAAATCAACAGCAAAAAAAAAAAGGTAACCCCTATCAAGGGTCAGGTTTTCCCCTTTACTCTTACAATAGGAACATGTCCCGGGCCACTAACCCCCCTAAAAAAATACAACGCTGCCAATGGGAACCACACAGAGGTTAGCACCAGCTCAGTTATAAACTACAACACCACCTAAGAGCCCACAAGAGGTAGACACCACCATATAACCCAACCCGCCATATAGAGACCACTATGGTCAACACCACTAGGTATAACCTACAACACTGCTATATAGGGGACCACAAAGAGGTCAGACACCAGCTCAGGTAAAACAACCCCGCCATATAGAGACCACAAAGGGGTCAGACACCAGCTCAGGTATGACCTACAACCCCACCATATAGAGACCCATAGGGGTCAACCCCCACTAGGATAACCTACAACACCGCCATATAGAGACCACTAGAGTCAGACACCCAGCTCGGAAAAACCTAAAACACTGCCATAAGAGACCACATGAGGCCCAAACCAGCTCCGGTATAACCTCAAACTCATTAGGACCACATAGAAGTAACACCAGCCAGTAAAACCCTACAACACTGCCATATAGAGACCACAAAAGGGGTCAACACCGTAGGTCACTTACAGTGAATACAACTGACCCAAATATAGAAGTAAAAAAAACCCCTGAAATCAGGGACCACCCGGGGAAAGTCTTTTGATGATTTTTTCTCTTCTTTTTTGAGTCGTTTTTTATTCTTTTTCTTTTGCATCCGTTCCACAAAGCCAAAAAGACTTGTCCCGGCCACAGCTACCCCGCAGAAATTACACACAAATATCTTAAATCCCAATTTTTTGCCTCTTTTCCCATTCCCACCTCTGTACAAACTTCCCAGGGTGGGAGAGGGGTCAAACCAAACTTTGGGCCTAGTATCCTAAGGGGTTTGGGGGTGGGGAAAAGGACAACCCCCCGGAATAATGCAGGGGTTCAGGGATTGGGCCCCCCTTTTGGTGTATACAGGGATTAAAAGGGCCCCCTTAGGTAGTTACAGGCAGTTAGGGCCTCCTTTAGGTAGTTACAGGCATTAAGGCCTCCTTTTTGGGTAGTATCAGGCAGTTAAGCTCTTTGATAGTATACAGGCGTTAGGGGTCCTTTTAGGTACTAACGGGGTTAAGGGCCCCCTTTAGGTAGTATACAGGCAGTTTGGGGCTCTTTTTGGGAGTATACAGGGATTTTAAAGGGGCTCTTTTAGGTAGTAACAGGCAGTTAAGGGCTCTTTTAGGTAGTATAAAAGGTCTAGGGGCCCCCTTTAGCTAGTGTGCAGTAAGTCAGCCCCCCCTTTAGCTATATCAGGAAGTCGGGCCCCCCTTTAGCTAATGGTAGGTAGTCAGGGCCCCCCTTTTCTATGTATAGGGAGTCGGGGCCCCCTTTTTAGCCAGGGCCCCCTTTTGCTAGCCAGGGCCCCCCTTTTGCTGTCAGGGGGCCCCCTTTGGAATCAGGGCCCCCTTTTGGAGTCAGGGGCCCCTTTTGGAGTCAGGCCCCCCTTCATAGTCAGGGCCCCATTTATGTAGCCAGGGCCCCCCTTTAAATCCCGGGCCCCCCTAGTAGCCCGGGGCCCACATAGTAGTCAGGGCCCCCAGTATTTGCCAGGGCCCCCAGTGTTAGCAGGGCCCCCCTTAGTAGTCAGGGGCCCCCCTTAGTGTAAGGCCCCCCCCAGTAGCCAGGCCCCCACTAGTACCCCGGCCCCCCGTATACCGGGCCCCCTTTTAGTCAGGGCCCCCCCCTTTGTATAGGGCCCCCAGTAGTAGCCAGGGCCCTCACTATTGCCAGGGCCCCCCTAGTAGCCCGGGCCCCCCCCTTTGATCGGGCCCAAGGGGCCAGGGCCCCCCTGTAGCCAGGCCTCCCTTTTAGCCAGTGCCCCCCGTAGTACCAGGGCCCCCATAGTGCCAGGGCCCCCCCCAGAGCCAGGCCCCCCGTGTTAGGTCCCCCCTTAGTAGTCAGGGCCCCCATATACCAGGGCCTTTGTAGAGCCAGGGCCCTTATAGTAGCCAGGGCCCCCTTAGTAGCCAGGCCCCATAGTACCCGGCCCCCTTTACCAGGGGGACCAGTAGTACCCGGGCCCCCCGTAGTGCCAGGCCCCCCTTAGTAGCCAGGGCCCCCCCTTTGTAGCCAGGGCCCCCGTGCACCAGGGCCCCCCAAGTTCGCCGGGGGCCCCCAGTATAGCCAGGGCCCCCCCCTTTGTAGTCAGGGCCCCCCCTTAGGTCAGGGCCCCAGTATTTTGCCCGGGCCCCCCTTAGACCAGGGCCCCCACTGACCGGGCCCCCAGTATAGCCCGAGCCCCCCCCTTTGTAGTCAGGGCCCCCCCTTTTTTTAGTAGTAGGGCCCCCCGTATAGCAGGGGCCCCCAGAGTAGCCAGGGCCCCCAGTAGTACCCGGGCCCCCCTTTGTAGTAGGGCCACCCGTATAGACAGGGGCCCCCCAAAAACCAGGGCCCCCCTTTAGCCGGGCCCCCATTGTACCAGGGCCCCCCCTAGTACCGGGGCCCCCCTTAGTAGCCAGGGCCCCCCGTTAAAACCGGGCCCCAGTAGTACCAGGGCCCCCCCAAAATATTTTTGGGGGCCCCCCGAGTAGCCAGGGCCCCCAGTAGTACCCGGGCCCCAGTAGTAGCCAGGGCCCCCATTGTAGTCAGGGCCACCCGTAGTACCAGGGCCCCAGTAGTCCCGGCCCCCCTTTGAGCCAGGGCCCCCCCCTATTTCCAGGGCCCCCCGTAGTACCAGAGCCCCCCCTTAGAAATCAGGGCCCCCCTTTGTATTTTAGTAAGGGCCCCCAATAGCCGGGCCCCCATAGTAGCCAGGGCCCCCCTAGTAACCAGGGGGCCCCCCCTTTGTAGTCAGGGGCCCCCGTAGTGCCCGGGGGCCCCCTATAGCCCGGGGCCCCCCTAGTACCAGGGCCCCCCTTATGTCAGGCCACCGTAGTACCAGGCCCCCCATATACCAGGGCCCCCAGAAGTAGCCGGGCCCCCAGAAGTACCGGGGGCCCCCGTATACCAGGGGCCCCCCTTTTGTACCGGGCCCCCAAAAATTTCCAGGGCCCCCATTGTAGCCACCCCCCCTAGTAGCCAGGGAGCCCCCCTTTGTAGCCAGGGGGCCCCCGTAAAGCCAGGGCCCCCCCTTGTGTCGCCAGGGGCCCCTTTTAGTAGCCAGGGCCCCAGTAGTAAACAGGGGGCCCCTTTTTATGCCAGGGCCCCCCCTTTTATCGCCAGGGCCCCCTTTGTAGTCGCCAGGGGGCCCCCCCTTGTATAGCCCAGGGCCCCCCCTTTTAGCCGGGCCCCCATAGTAGCCAGGGCCCCCGTAGTAGGCAGGGCCCCCCTTTGTAGTCGGTCCCCAGAGTACCAGGGCCCCCCAGAGTAGCCAAGGCCCCCCGTATAGCCAGGGCCCCCCCTTTTGAGTCAGGCCCCCCTTTGTAGCCCGGGCCCCCCTTTTAGCCAGGGCCCCCCGTAGTAGCCAGGGCCCCCCTTATAGTGCCGGGCCCCCCTTAGTAGTCCCAGGGCCCCCGGGATACCAGGCCCCCCCTTTTTAGTACCAGGGCCCCCCTTATATCGCCAGGGCCCCTTTTAGTCGCCAGGGGCCCCCCTTTTTTTTAGCCAGGGCCCCCCTTGAGCCGGGCCCCCCTAGTACCAGGCGCCCAAGTATCAGGGCCCCCCTTAGTAGTCAGGGCCCCCAGTAGTAGCCAGGCCCCATATACCAGCCCCCCAGTGAGCCAGGGGCCCCCCTTTGTAGCAGGCCCCGTATAGCCAGGGGCCCCCCTATAGCCAGGGCCCCCCCCTTTGTAGCCAGGCCCCAGTATAGCCGGGCCCCCCCGAGTAGCCAGGGGCCCCCCCTAGTAGCCAGGGCCCCCCCTTTTAGCCAGGGGGCCCCAGTAGAGCCAGGGCCCTTTGTAGAGCCAGGGGCCCCCCCTTTTAGTCAGGGGGCCCCATAGTGCCCCAGGCCCCCCTTGTGTCAGGCCCCCAAGTAGCCCGGGGCCCCCCCCATAACAGGGCCCCCCCCTAGTAGCCAGGGCCCCCAGAGTACCAGGGCCCCCCTTAGTTCAGGCCCCCCTTAATCAGGGCCCCCCTTAGTACCAGGGCCCTCAGTAGTAGCCCCGGGCCCCCCGATAGCAGGGCCCCCTTTGTATCAGGCCACCTTTGTAGCCAGGGGGGCCCCCCTTGTACCAGGCCCCCAGTAGTAGCCAGGGCCCCCCTTTTGTAGCCGGGCCCCCCATTTTGTAGCCGGGCCCCCCCGTGTACCAGGCCCCCCCCATACCAGGGCCCCCAGTAGTAAAAGGGCCCCCCAGTATAGTCAGGGGGGCCCCCTTTGAGTCAGGGCCCCCCATAAAGGGCCCGGGGTCAGTAGTGCCCCCCCCAGTAGTAGCCAGGGCCCCCCCAGTATCAGGCCCATATTTGCCGGGCCCCAGTAGTAGCCAGGGGCCCCCCTTAGTAGCCAGGGGCCCCCCTAGTAGCCAGGCCCCGTATAGCCAGGTCCCCCCGTAGTACCCGGGCCCCCTTTGTAGCCCCGGGCCCCCAGTATGCCGGGCCTTAGTAAGCCAGGGCCCCCCCCTTTTAGCAGGCCCCCACTAGTAGCCAGGGCCCCCCCCCAGACCCGGGGCCCCCACTAGTAGCCCGGGCCCTCAGAGTACCAGGGCCCCCCTTAGGGAAATCAGGGGGCCCCCTTTGTGCAGGGCCCCCAGTATACCAGGGCCCTCATATGCCAGGGCCCCCAGTAGTGCCAGGGGGCCCCCCTTAGTTTCAGGGCCACCAAGTAGCCCGGGCCCCCAGTAAGCCAGGGCCCCCCCCTTTGTAGCCAGGGCCCCCCAATACCAGGCCCCCATAGGCCAGCCCCCCCTATACCAGGGCCCCCAGTATAGCCAGGGGCCCCCCAAATAGTCAGGGCCCCCCCTTTGAGCGGCCCCCAGTAGTACCCGGGCCCTCATAGTAGCCAGGGCCCCCAGTAGTAGCCAGGCCCCCCCCAGTAGTCAGGGCCACCCGAAAACCAGGCCCCCTATGCCCGGGCCCCCCCCTTTGTGCCAGGGCCCCCATATTGCAGGGCCCCCATATACCAGGGCCCCCCCAGTCCAGGGCCCCCAGTATAGCCAGGGCCCCCAGTAGTCGCCAGGTCCCCCCTAGTAGCCAGTCCCCCCAGAACCCGGGCCCCCAGTGTACCAGGGCCCCAGTAGACCCGGGCCCCCCTTAGTAGTCGCCAGGGCCCCCTTAAATATCGCCAGGGCCCCCCTAGAAGCCAGCGCCCCCCCTTTATAAAACCCCCCTAGTAAAGCCAGGGCCCCCCCTTTTTCGCCCGGGGCCCTTAGTTGTCGCCAGGGCCCCCCTTGTATAGCCGGGCCCCCCTTAAAAGTAGCCCGGGGCCCCCAAAGTCGCCGGGCCCACCTTAGAGTAGCCAGGGCCCCCTTAGTAGTTCCCGGGGCCCCCTTTAGCCGGTACCCTTAGCGCCAGGGCCCCCCTATCCCAGGCCCCCCCCATGCCATGGCCCGCTTAGTAGTACCAGGGCCCCCCTAGTTGCCCGAGCCCCCCTTAGTCGCCAGCCCCCCCATAGTCGCCAGGCCCCCCCTTAGTATCGCCAGGGCCCCCCCGTAGTCGCCCGGGCCCCCCCCCGTCGCCAGGGCCCCCCGTGTTGCCAGGGCCCCCCTTAGTAGTGCCGGGCCCCCCCCAGAGTAGCCAGGGGCCCCCCCTAGTCGCCAAAGGGCCCCCCTTCGCCAGGGCCCCCCTAGCGCCGGCCCCCCCTTTGTAGTAGCCAGGGCCCCCATTTAGTATAGCCGGGCCCCTTAGTTCGCCCGGGCCCCCCTTTGTGGCCAGGGGCCCCCCCTTAGTATAGCCCCGGCCCCCCCAGTACAGCCCGGGCCCCCTTTTAGTACCAGGGCCCCCCTTAGTAGTCACCGGGCCCCCCCTAGTAGGCCCGGGGCCCCCAGTAGTACAGGGCCCCCAGTAGTAGCCAGGGCCCCCCCCTTTGTAGTACCAGGGCCCCCTTTGGTCAGGGCCCCCCCTTGTAAGTCAGGGGGCCCCCGTGTAGCCAGGGCCCTCACTATAGCCAGGGCCCCATAGTACCAGGGCCCCCCCTTTTAGTCAGGGCCACCAGTATTGCCAGGGCCCCCAGTAGTTCCCGGGCCCCCCTTAGTAGCCAGGGCCCCCAAAGTAGCCAGGGCCCCCAGTAGTAGCCAGGGCCCCCCTTAGAAACCAGGGCCCCCCGTAGTAGCCAGGGGCCCCCTAGAGCCAGGCCCCCCGTATAGCCAGGCCCCCCTTTTAAACCAGGGCCCCCAGAGTACCAGGGCCCTTTTAAATACCGGGCCCCCCTTTGTAGTCACCCCCAGTAGTACCGGCCCCCCCCTTTTATCAGGGCCCCCCTGACCCGGGGCCCCCGCAGAACAGGGGCCCCCCAGTAGCCCGGGGCCCCCCTAGTACCGGGCCCCCCAGTAGTCAGGGGCCCCCCGTATAGCCAGGGCCCCCGTAGTAGCCAGGGGCCCCCCGTAGTAGCCAGGCCCCTTAGATTTAGGGGCCCCCAGTATAGCCAGGGGCCCCCCGTAGAGCCAGGGCCCCCCTAGTACCAGGGCCCCCTAGTACCAGGGCCCCATAGTAGCCAGGCCCCCCCTATTAGCCAGGGCCCCCATAGTAGCCAGGGCCCCAGTAGTATCAGGGGGCCCCCCCAGTATCAGGGCCCCTTTTTTAACCCCGGCCCTCAGTAGTACCAGGGCCCCCAGTAGTAAACCAGGCCCCCTTATAGCAGGGGCCCCCAGAGTAGCCAGGCCCCCCCGTAGTGCCAGGCCCCCCCCTTTGTCCAGGGCCCCCGTGTAGCCAGGGCCCCCAGTAGTACCAGGGCCTCCCCTTAGCCCGGGCCCCCTTAGTAAACCTGGGGCCCCATAGTACCAGGGGCCCTTTTATAGCCGGGGCCCCCCTTGTAGTCAGGGCCACCATAGTACCAGGGCCCCCCCTTTGTCCAGGCCCCCACTAGTACCCGGGCCCCCCCCGTACCAGGGCCCCCACAGTACCCGGGCCCCCCCCTTTTAAATCGGGCCCCCCTTATATCGGGCCCCCAGTAGTAGCCGGGGCCCCCAGAGTACCAGGCCCCCCGTGTACCAGGGGCCCCCCTTTGTATTTAGGGCCACCAGAGTAGCCGGGGCCCCCAGTGCCCGGCCCCCTTGTACCAGGGCCCCCCCAATAACCAGGGCCCCCCGTGTAGCCAGCCCCCCCTTTGCAGGGCCCCCAGGTGCCAGGGCCCCCTATATCGGGCCCCCCTTAGTAGCAGGGCCCCCCGTGAGCCAGGGCCCCAGTAGTAGCCCGGGGGCCCCCGTAGTAGCCAGGGGCCCCCCCTTTGTGTAAGGGCCCCCAGTAGTAGCCAAAGGGCCCCCAGTAGTACCAGGCCCCCCTTAGTCCCGGGCCCCAGTAGTACCAGGACCCCCATAGTACCAGGCCCCCCTTAGTAAACCCGGGCCCCCAGATAGCCCGGGCCCCCAGTAGCGCCAGGTCCCCCCAGTAGCCGGGCCCCCAATAGCCAGGGCCCCATATAGCCAGGCCCCCCCTTTTAGTTCCCAGGGCCCCCAGTAGTACCAGGTCCCCCCCTAGTAGTAGCCAGGGCCCCCCTAGATGCCAGGGGCCCCCTTTGTATCGCCAGGGCCCCTTATTGTCGCCCGGGGCCCCCCTTAGTATAGCCCGGGCCCCCCTTTAAAAGTAGCCAGGGGGCCCCCATAGTCGCCAGGGCCCACCTTAGTATAGCCAGGGCCCCCTTTGTAGTAGCCAGGGCCCCCTTTTTACCAGGGCCACCCTTAGTGCCCGGCCCCCAGTATCGCCAGGGCCCCCCCCTTAGTCGCCTTTGGCCCCCCTTAGTAGTACCAGGGCCCCCCTAGTTGCCAGGCCCCCCTTATCGCCAGCGCCCCCCGTATCCCAGGGCCCCCCCTTTTTGTAGCCAGGCCCCCCCGAGTCGCCGGCCCCCTTAGTCGCCAGGGCCCCCATAATAGCCAGGGCCCCCCTTTGTATACAGGCCCCCCCCCAATAGCCAGGGCCCCCCGTAGTCGCCAAGGCCCCCAGAGTCGCCAGGGCCCCCCGTATCCCCCGGCCCCCCCTTTGTAGTACCAGGGCCCCCCTTAGTAGTACCAGACCCCCCCTTAGTATAGCCCGGGGGGCCCCCCCTTTGGTAGCCAGGGCCCCCTTATATCACCAGGGCCCCCTTAGATGTCCCAGGCCCCCCATAGTACCAGGGCCCCAGTATACCAGGCCCCCCTTGTAGAGCCCGGGCCCCCAGTAAGCCAGGGCCCCCTTATGTACCCCGGCCCCCCCGTGTCCCCAGGGCCCCCCTTTTAGTAGCCAGGGCCCCCCCTTTGAGTAGCCCCGGGCCCCCCTTGGCGCCAGGGCCCCCCCCATCACCAGGGCCCCCAGTAGTCCCCCAGGGCCCCCCTTATCGCCCTGGCCCCGCTTATATAGCCAGGGCCCCCATAGCGCCAGGCCCCCCTAGTCGCCCGGGCTCCCCTATCGCCCGGGCCCCCCTTATATAGCCAGGCCTCCCTTTGTAGCCAGGGCACCCCGTAGTCGCCAGGGCCCCCCCCTTTAGTAAACCCCGGGCCCCCTTTGATAGCCAGGGCCCCTAGTCCCCAAACCCCCTAGTCCCAGGGGGCCCCCCTTTGTGTCGCCAAAAACCCCAGTATTCCCCCAGGGGGCCCCCCTTATATCGCCAGGGCCCCCCCTTAGTGTACCCCGGGGGCCCCCCGTAGTCGTCAGGGGCCCCCCTTATATAGCCCGGCCCCCCTTAAGTCGCCCGGGCCCCCTTATAGTACCGGGCCCCCAATAGTCCAGGGCCCCCCCTTAGTATAGCCAGGGCCCCCCCGAACCGGGCCCCCCTTGTATAGCCGGCCCCCCTTAGTAGAGCCAGGGCCCCCCGTAGTCCCAGGGCCCCCCTTAGTAGTAGCCAGGGCCCCCTTAGATTTTAAAGAAAAAAAAAAAAAAAACAAAACCAGCCCTTACCTGCTCAGCTCCCCCTCCGGACCCCGGCTCCCCTCCGGCATCCGGGCCGTCCGAGCGCGCCGCTCCGCCACCCCGCATAGGCGGGCGGTGAAGTGACTCACCGGGGTGCCTAGTCACAGTAGGGCCGGCACCCGGAGGCGAAAGGCCCAGGCTTCAGCCGCCCGGGAGATCAGCGGAGCACACCTTTGCCTTCTCCCCTTTCATCGCACAGCCCCCGGGGCAGGGACATTAGTCCCCAATCCCGGGCCTCTCTAGGGGCCCCGGACGCGGTCCCGGGGTCCATGCCCGGAGGGAGGGCCCCGGGGGGCGACGGGACTGCCTGGGGCCCCAGCGGGTCGGTGTTGGGCCCACCGGGGGATTCCCGGTCCCGGTGGCCCAGTCCATGGCCTGCTGCTTAGTTGGCCATGTGGCCCCAGGTGAGCGGGTTGTCAGCGGCCATGTCACCTGGTCCAGAAACCCGCACGTGTCCCATCGGTTCCGCCTCTAGGCTCAGAGATCATACATGTTAAGTCATGGGACTGCTCAGCGTCACTATTACAAGCATGAGGATTTTCGGTACGAACAATTTGAGGACAAGTTAACAGCTACTTGGGAACGAAGAGGTGGGTGCAGACACCCCCTGCTTCTTGCGCACAGTATTGATGTGGAGAAGATGCATGGGAGGTTTATAGATTGAGCGAGCGGTAAGCCTCTGCATACCAGACCGAGTTTAAGGAGGACAGCAGTGTGACAATCAAACATCTATGAAGTATAAATGTGGTTGGTTTGTATCCAGTTTCGGGCATTACACCTAGTTTGTTCAAAATGCAGCGTAGATGGTAGACTTGAACTGAAGGAGACATAACTACAGGAATTGTTTTAGGTGCTGTATTTTAGCCTATTCTGCTGCCATTGTGTGTGGAAATTCAGTACAAAACTTGGAATGGAACAGAAAAAAAAAGAAGCAAAGACAAAAGAACTGCAAAACTGGCATTTGCATGAAATAGGGTATAGGGAAAAGTATACCTGTTAATGGTAGTGTAAAAAAAGGCGGAGGCCACTCCACTGGTAATAAGGTGTGGAAAAAAAGGGGAGGCCTCCCTCTGTGTAAAGGTGGGGAAAAAGAGAGGCCTCCCACTGTTAACCTGTCATTCAAGTTTCCCCCGTGTTCTCAATAATTTCCCCTCTGTTAATTATATGTTATTACTGTTGTCATCTGTTTCCCCCTGTTCAGTAAGATTGTCACGCGTGTTTAATATATTTATTCCTGTTCATCGCACATTTCCCCCGTTCATAAATTTTCCCCATGTTAAATATATTTATTCCTGTCATCAATTTCACCCTGTTCTCAATAAATTTCCCCTATGTTAATATATTTATTCCTGATTCAATTAATTTCCCCGTTCATCAGTTCCTGTATGCCGTGTACACCGACCCTTTCTGCTAACTGCGCGTTTCCTGACCTTGTGACATCTCCTATCGCGTGCCCATGACCTGTTGGCCTGAGCCTTTGACGTACGTAGTTTCGTGTTAGACGTGATTCTAGTGACTTGGTACCTTGCTGCGCCTCAGCATGCCATCCGAGCAATAACTGAGTTGTGTACACCAGGGTATATGCAACCTGGCGTAGATGATTCCGCCGCAGACAAGTTCTAGTCCCACTTTGCGGCGGGCTCTGGTGAAGAAACGGGAAGTGCCTACTTAGACTCTCACTCCTCTGGCAGTGGAGGTCTAGATTGTGCATAAACATTTGTGGTGGTCTCAGTGTGTATCACTAACCGATATGTTCCGTGACATACATGAGACAGCAGTAGGACTGACGTTATTCTATCCCGTTAGTCCTTGGCGATGCGCCAGTATTAAAGCGATGTCCCGCATGAAGGATCCTTGAGCAAACGGCAGGTGTCACGCTTTGAGCTGCCAATAGCGCCGACAGTTACTTATTAAAATTAACAGGGGTGTTCTCCTGTCCTGCTTGGATCATCGAATAACCTTATTTAATAGCCTTTCTCTGTTCTTAGATGGTTGTATTCTCCCTAACATATGGGAGGATGGAATTCCTCGTTTGGAAATGGCACATATTCAGGCTATGTTGCGGGGAGGCGGTGTACGCTTGCAAGCTTAAGGGGGTGTGATTGGTAGGTTGGAGTGGCTGAGTCGTGCATGCACAATGTAGTTTCCTGAGCCCTTTTTTATGAAGGTCTTGCAGATGGGTGTAAGACTTGCAACAACCTGATGAGCATTTCGCTTCGGTGTGACTTCATTCGCCAGGGGAAACTCAATCCTGTACGCGCGCAATAGATCATCAAAAGAAATCGTTAAGGCCTTTCTCTGTTCAATAATTTTCCTTGTTAATATGAGTGTTTATTCTTTGTTTTCATCAATTTACCCCTGCTTCAAGTAATTTCCCACCTGTTAATATATTTATTCTTGTTCTGATAATTTCCAGCCGTTGTAATATATTTATCATGTTCATCAATTTACCCCCTGTTCATCAGTTGTTCCTGTCGTGGCTTTGTTACCCGACCTTTCGCTACATGTTACTGACTCGTAATCAGTCCTATGCGCGCCATGCGCTCTGAACTTTTTGGCCTGACTCTTTTGACTGATGAGTTTCTCTTACGATTATTGTACTCTCGCTGCGACTGGCTAACACATATGAGGCTATGGTACGCGCCAGGTGGTAGGATTCCTGGTTGGATCGCTCCGCCGCAGAAAGTATCCATAGCTGCTGCCTTGCGCGGCGCTTTCTTGGTGAAAACCTGGGACCTACTTAGTGTTCCCACGCTCCCTGGATCGGTGGCACGCCCCCCCCCCCTCCCGCCCCCTCACACCGTTGTCCGGCTGCCGCTCCAGCCCCACCAGAGCCACCCCCCCTAATCTGTGGTCTGTTACAATGGCTGAGTGAATGCCAAAGTTTCCTGGCCAGTTCTTTGAATGGTGCAGAGTCCACTCACTTGAAAAGGGAGTGGAGACGCATAGTACCATCTCCTGAGATTGGACAGGAGCACCCAGTCAGCTTCTGCACTTAGGGATGGCAGTGAGACGCATACTGACGGTCCTCGTGGATATCGTCTCGGTGAACGACTTGACTTGGCACCAGTCAGTGCCGGAGGAGCAGTGTATCGATGGACCGGTAGATGATTGTAATCAGACAGGTGTTTGTGGTCTTTCGGCAGAGGTGGGTGAAGCCATGACTGCTTGAAATAGTGAGCGCGAGCACGGGTGCTACAGCCTGTTTTGGGACATGGAGATTGGACACCACGATCGAAACTGGTCGTTATGGTGAGCACTGCATGATGTGATGCGAGTGGCCATTGGTATCTAAGTATAGCTCCCTGGTTCACGCTTTACTTTGTGCCCACATTGATACGTACATATAGTTATGTTGATCCTCTCCTTGGTGTCTCGTCCAAAAAACTGCGCACACCGCCGAGGTAGAGTGATTTTACCCACAAAGCGCTGCTCTGCTGACTAGGTACTGCCGTCTGACCCGGTGGCCCCGTGTGCGCTATTCTTTTCTGGGAGCCTCCAAAGTGGATGGTCTAGATGTTTCTGTGGGTCTTAAATCGTGGACGTTTGGCTTCCCTACCTCGCACATTGTGCCACCCTGACTGACTCCCGGGCCATCACTATCCGACTTACGGGCTTCTACACGCAAGCTGCTCTTCTTTCTCCGTATGATAATGATGTGAACCCTTGTACACTAGTTGGTCTGGCGTCAGCTGTTAGCATCACATGTGTTCTTTTAAAATCACCAGTATGCTGATTAAACACCCAACTTTACATCTCCGGCCCAGACATTAACTTTCTACTGTCCAAAGAGCCTAGTTTGTCTGTCGTTCAAATGCATCGCCTTCTCCTCTGTCTCCTAAAACTTGTTTGTAAAGTTAACGGAATGTGATCTCCTGTGCAGGGATAATGGGGTAGTCGAGCGGTAGGAGACCGCGTTAGGGCTCACCTTCATCACAGGGTGAAAAGGGTGGTCTCGCAAGGACGGCATGGAGAGAACTGAATGTTTCCTTTCGGGGGACACTTTGTATGCCTTTGTATTATTAGACTAGTGGCCTCCAGAATAACTTGTCCCGTAGCCTAGCTTCTCCGTGCTCCCATGTGTGATTGGCACATCGATTAGTTGTGTGCCTGTCATCCGCCGTCCTTCCTCAACGTGTGTCACTGTACAAAGCATGATCCGCTACTTAACATAACCCCCCATTGCAACTCTCAGTCGAACACTATTTGCCTGGCTTCTAGCTAAGAAGCAGCGGATGTTTGTCTCCACTATTTTGCTGTGATCGCTCCTACTTGTCTCTCAATAGTGGTCGCCTCGACTGTATAGTGCGCTAGTGGCCACAGCCATGAGTAGTTATTGGGTGTGGGAATGCGGAACGGGACAGAGTGGTTGGTTGAGGACAGGGAGAGCCCATCACCTGCTCCTGGGCTAGCCAATAGGGTGTGTGCTGACAACCACCGACTCTTGGCTGGGGTTGTCAGATGTCATCTGGGAGAAAGTGTATGACCTAATGTGTGGTCAACACATGGCCTGTAGATGACACCGGATGCTGTGGCCTCACAGGGTGACTTCTGCTGTGACGTCCCCTTGCTGTGCTGCGATCTGTGGTGGCTCCGGTAACCTACTACTGTCTTCTTTGACGCTATCGTAGGATCGTAGCCCTCAGCTTGTTTTTCTCCAACTGTCGCTGCCATGACTTTATCAGGCTACATTCCCGCTTCAGTTTTTTGGTCAGTTTTGCCCTCTTAAGTGCCCAGAGAATTTTATAGTGAAGCGATTCTAAGAGCGGCGGCAGTCATATGCGTGTCATACTAAAACATAACATTATATGAAGACCAAACCAAGCTCCCTCTGCATATTTAAGCATGGCACAACGTTCTACAGCACCCTACAGGCTCTGTGCAGCCTGGAAATAGCTGTTTTTTAATGCGATTCGTCCCGAAGTAATTCGGACAGAAACAAATTTTGTCGGAAAATTTGGCGAAGTCGCTGAATCGAATTTTTTAGAAATTCGCCCATCTCTACCAGCAACCCAAGGGTTCTTGATTGGTTGACTAGGTCATCCACTTCCTCCCAGATGACATCTGACAACCCCAGCCAAGAGTCGGTGGGAACGTCAGACACAACCCTTAGTTGGCATGGCCCGGGAGCGGGTCAGCGGCCCTCACCTGTCCTCAACCCGCCTCTGTCCCATCCGGTTCCCTCAGCCAGAGATCTAATTTGTGGTCTGGGCTCAGTGCCACTATACAGCGAGGATGAACAATTTGAGGAGGACAGTCAGCAGCTATTTGGCAGCAAAGAAATGGGGCCAATATCCCCTGCTTCTTGCAGTAGGCGGCAAAGTATAGATGTGGAGAGTGGTATGGGAGGTCATGTTTTGAGGGGTCAGCCTCTACATACCAAGACCGTTGAGGGGGACAGCAGTGTAGATCAAACAATAATCGATGATGATGTAGGCGACCGCACTTGGGAGCCGAGTGAAGCAAGGGCTTCATCATCATCAGGAGAAGAGGGCATCAGCTTGCGCCTCAGGCAGCGGCGCAGCTAGCAAGTGGGTAGTGTGGCCATGAGTCAGCAGGGTAGCAGCAGTGCGGGTTGGGAGCCAAGCGGCTACGGGGTACAATACCCGCTTCGCAGATCCAATAAAGTAGCGGCACAGGGGCTCAGCGAGACAGCGGCGGTAGTATTCACTCAGTGCGGAGCGTTGGCGGTAAAATCAGCTACTTGGCAGTGTGGCAGTTCTTTGCTAAGACACCGGAGGAGCCGAATATAGGTATATGTAGAATCTGTGGGCAGAAAGCGAAGAGTGGCCAGGGAGCTAACGTTGGCACCACGGCCCTGCGTCAACACATGCAGCGTCACCATCCGGTGGCCTGGGAGAAACGTGGCTCAGATGTGGTGGTTCATCCTGCCGCCGCAGCAGTGCCCAGTGGCAAGCATGCCATTGCAGCCAGTCAAGGCTCCAACACCTCTGAAGAAGGGAGCTGTTTCTCTTTGACATCATCTCCCGGTCCAGATGCTCCTGTTCCTCGCTACTCATGGCGCCAGCAGTCGTTCAACGAGGCGATTGCAAAGAGACAACAGTATGCGTCCAAACATCCTAAGGTGCAGAAGTTCCTGTCCAAGTTGTTGGTAGTGCAGTCCCTCCCTTTCCAAATGGTGTACTCTGCACCGTTCAGAGAATTAATGGCCTGTGCTGAGCCGAGGTGGAGAGTTCCAAGCTGTAATTTATTTTCCAAAAAGGCAGTACCAGCCCTTCACAAATATGTAGAACAGAAGGTATGCCAGTCCTTTAGCTTATCGGTTTGTTCCAAGGTGCACAGCAGCACAGATATGTGGAGCTGTAACTACAGTCAGGGCCAGTACATGTCTTTTACGGCCCACTGAGTGAATTTGCTTTCTGCCCAGCCACACCAACAACTTGGACAGAAGACGCCGCTTCCGCCTCCACGTTGTCAAAATGCTGACCCTGGGTTAATGTCCGCCTCCTCCATCGCCCCCGCCAGCACCAACGCAGCCTCCACCAGTACTGCTCCATCATACCACATGTGTAGGGCACAGCAGTGTCACGCAGTTCTACACCTGGCTTGCCTCGGCGAGCGAAGTCAAACAGGGGAAGAACCGCTCCGCGTCATGCAGCAAGAAATCGATGTGTGGCTTTCTCCACTGCAAATTGGAACCATGGTAACGGACAATGGGAGGAACATTGTGTCCGCGCTGCACCAAGGAGGGATGGTCCATGCGCCATGCAGGGTGCACGTGTTTAATCTGGTTGTGAAAAGGTTCCTGAAGTCTTCCACCGATCTTCAGAAGATTCTGAAAATGGCCAGGAAACTGTGCATGCACTTCATCCATTCCTACAAAGCCAGGAACACCCTCCTCGAGTTGCAGCGGCAGAACGGCCTCCCCCAACACACTCTGATATGCGATGTTTCCACCAGTTGGAATTCCAGCCTACACATGTTGGACCGACTGTATGAACAGAGAGAGGCCATTAACGATTTTTTGATGATCCAGGTGGACAGGAGTACTCCCCTGTGTAACTTTGATGTCAGCCAGTGGCAGCTCATGCGTGACACCTGCCATTTGTTGAGGCCATTCGAGGAGGCAACGTTATTTGTCAGTCGCCAGGACTACAGGATGAATAACGTCATTCCACTGCTTCATGTCCTTGAACAGATGCTGAAAAATCTGTCTGGGCAGGGGACTGGAGACGTGGCGACTACATCTCGCGGCCACATGAGTCCGGTGGGGACTGAAATGGAGGAGGAGGAGGACATTGGAGCAGAAGCATTGTTTGGTGAAATGAGTGGATTTTCTACCCAGGTGATAAGAGAGGAAGAGCAGGAGCAGCTGGAAGAGGTAGATGGAGATGAAGAAGACGAGGCAGATGACCCGCAAGCACCGTGGCACTATACAGTGGAAATGGAGGCAGGGAGTCCCTCAGAGTCACTTGAGCAGATGACCTTCAGCATGCTGATTTGCCTGGCTAGTGACAGCCGAATAGTCACCATCTGGCAGAGGGATGACTTCTGGCTTTCCACCCTATTGGACCCTCGCTACCGGTCCAAAATGGGAGCCTTTTTCCCAGCTATTGAGAGGGAAGACAAACTCAAATACTATAGGGAAATCCTCCGTAATCAGTTGGCCGCTGCCTATGTGCAGCATCGTCCCTCCTCTGACAGGTCTGACCGGGGGGTTCCTCAGTGCTCACGTACTACTGCTGCGGCTGCTGGGGAAGGTGGGGGGGGTAGGAGCAGTACCAGCTCCATCATGTAGTAACCTAAGTCTGGAGTCACTGATGAGCAGCTTCCTTTACACCCGCCTAGTGAGGAGGGCAGTCGCCAGCAGCAGCAGCAGCAGCAGCAGGACCTGGAGCAGTCCCTGAACCAACAGGTTGTGGCCTACTTGGACAGCACTCTGCCACCCCTCGCTACCGGTCCAAAATGGGAGCCTTTTTCCAAGCTGCTGAGAGGGAGGACAAACTCAAATACTATAGAGAAATACTCGGAAGTCAGTTGGCCACTGCCTATGTGTGGCATCATCCCTCCTCTGACAGGTCTCACCGGAGGGTTCCTCAGCACTCACGTACCACTGCCGCAGCTGCTGTGGGAAGGTGGGGTGGTAGGAGCAGTACCAGCTCCATCAGCAGCAACCTAAGTCTGGAGTCGCTGATGAGCAGCTTCTTTCACCCGCCTAGTGAGCAGGGCATTCGCCAGCAGCAGCAGCAGCAGGACCTTGAGAAGACCCTGAACCAACAGGTGGTGGCCTACTTGGACAGCACTCTGCCACCCCAGTTAGAAGATCCGCTGGACTACTGGGCAGCCAAACTGGATGTGTGGCCACAACTTGCCGAGTTTGCAGTGGAGAAGCTGTCCTGCCCGACCAGTAGTGTGGCATCAGAGCGGGTGTTCAGTGCGGCGGGGCAATCGTTACCCAAAGGAGAACCCGCTTGTCCACCATAAATGTGGAGCGACTGACCTTTGTCAAGATGAATCAGGCGTGGATCGGCCAGGATTTCCACACACCAATGCCTTAGACATCAGATTACATCAGCCATGCAGCCGTGACCTCCACACTATGTCATTGTGCCACTCTCTGACCTCATGCTGCTGCTGTGGCTGCTGCCGTGACCTCCACTTTCTGTCATTGTGCCACTCTGTGGCCTACTCCTGTTTTTGCCACCTCCAGAATTTGTCATTGTGCCACTGTCTGACCTCATGCTGCTGCTGTGGCTGCTGCCGTGACCTCTACACTGTGTCATTCTGCCACTCTCTAATACATAAATCAGTGGCACACTAAAGACTAAGTAAAACCTCAAGTTATATAGGAATATAGGAAATGCTTTACAGCTAAGGAAAATATGGAAAACCTGGGACTCTTAGTTTACAGTATTTGATCAAAGATTGTATTAAGCTCACCTCCCAACACGTCAAGGGGTTCCCAGAGCAGGTGAGTCCCTACACTAAAACATGTTACCTTGCTAGGAGTCCATTCAGACTGCCACTTCCCCAGGAGTGATAGGAACCTGCAATTGAATTAACCTGCACGGATTTAAAAGAGTTGGCTGAGTGCAGCAAGCCAATGAGATTGCCATCTCCCAAATAGACTACAAAATGTAAAAGGCTGTGCACATCTAAAATATACTTTGAAAACGTAAGCATAGGTGCACACTGAAAAGGCAATGACATATATCTAATACATAAATCAGTGGCACACTAAAGACTAAGTAAAACCTCAAGTTATATAGGAATATAGGAAATGCTTTACAGCTAAGGAAAATATGAAAAACCTGGGACTCTTAGTTTACAGTATTTGATCAAAGATTGTATTAAGCTCACCTCCCAACACGTCAAGGGGTTCCCAGAGCAGGTGAGTCCCTACACTAAAACATGTTACCTTGCTAGGAGTCCATTCAGACTGCCACTTCCCCAGGAGTGATAGGAACCTGCAATTGAATTAACCTGCACGGATTTAAAAGAGGTGGCTGAGTGCAGCAAGCCAATGAGATTGCCATCTCCCAAATAGACTACAAAATGTAAAAGGCTGTGCACATCTAAAATATACTTTGAAAACGTGCCACTCTCTGACCTCATGCTGCTGCTGTTGCTCCTGCCGTACCCTCCACACTCTGTCATTGTGCCACTCTGTGGCCTACTCCTGTTTTTGCCACCTCCAGAATGTCATTGTGCCACTGTCTGACCTCATGCTGCTGCTGTTGCTCCTGCCATGACCTCCACACTCTGTCATTGTGCCACTCTATGGCCTACTCATGCTGCTGCCAAGTGACCGCTGTCTCACTGGAACACCCTGTGGATTCATAATGCTATTTCGACCCTCACCACTCTATGACGTTGCCACTATGTTTAGTTTTCCTCTTCTTTTTACCTGTCAGATGGAATGGGAAGGATCAGGATTGTCTAGCCAAAAGCAGGAGTAGATACAGAACACATAAGACATGCAAATATCCCATTTACTGGTCATCTCTGTTTTGGATCAACTACTGTTTGTTTTTGGCCTTAGCAATACTGATGGATTATTGACTGATTGAAAGCGGACACTGACAGATGAAAGGAAGTGCAAAATGATCAGAGACGTCAACGCAAAATTACTGCTGACACCCTCTCCACTCATTCGGGGGGGCCTCTACATGTATCAGCGATTAACAGAACAGGTTCTGTCATATTTTATGACGGTTTAAAGATCTGGCCTCCTGGAGTGACCCCTGCTGTGACGTCCTCTTACTGTGCTGAGACCTGTGCTGGCTCCAGTAACCTACTACTGTGTTTTTTGATGCTATCATAGGATCTGAGCCCTCAGCTTGTTTTTTTCCAGCTGGCGCTGCCATAACTTTGTCAGGCTGCATTCCTGCTTCAGTTTTTTGGTCAGTTTTGCCCCTCTTAGTGCACAGGGAATTTTAGAGTGAAGCGATTCTAAGAGCGGCAGCAGTCATGTGCGTGTCATACTAAAACACAGCATTGTATGAAGACCAATCCAAGCTCCCTCTGCATATTTAAGCATGGCACAATGTTCTACAGCACCCTTCAGGCTCTGTGCAGCCAGGAAATAGCTGTTTTTTAACGTGATTCGTCCTGAAGTAATTTGGACCGAAACAGATTTTGTCGAAAAATTTGGCAAAGTCGGCAAACCGAATTTTTTAGAAATTCGCCCATCTCTAGAATGCAGTGATTGGAGATCAAGTAGCGTCTCTCTCCAGTACTGTGTGCTACTACATGTTCTTTACTGCTCTTTACATGTGCCAGGATGAGCAGCTCCTTTGGGCACCAGGTGAGGGCCCCATTTTCTGATTTTTTTTGGTATTGTGTATAAAGTACATATGCTCTAGTTTTGGATGGTTTGTGACTTGTATGTTGAATGGAAAGACCGTTGTATATTGAATGTATTGTATTCTGAAACCATTGTAACTCAAGGGATCTCTATATTCCATGATTTACAGTGAAAACCACAATTTTGAACCTTATTGGCATAACTTATCTGTGTGATAAAGACACAGAAGTTCGATTAAAACTTCTCTATTTGGACTCATTTGTGTGGGTGAATTCTGCAGGATATTACAATAGCAATCATGTGGTTGAGATTTTACAAATCTTACTGACATGCTGTGGAATCTTCCCACATAGAAATGAACCTGTGGTGGGGATTTTATAATAACATAGTAGAAACAGAAGGCACAGTGTATTGCCTATAGAAATATAGACATAACAAAACCATAAGAAGGGACTTTTACTATTTCTCATCTGTATGTGGTTAATTCTGCCTTCTGTCATCATTTCTTTGCAACTCCAATGAAGTGTAAGGAAAAGAGTGTTATTATAATTGATTCTAGTGGAGATGCTGAATACGCATCTTCTCATGTGTTGGTCCTATAATGAAGCTGTCTCACCATGGATCACTTTTGATAAGATGTGCTCAGTTCACACTTTAACTTCAGCTTGTTTCCTTCTATTCTGCTGCTTATTAATTTCAGGCACACAGAGAAGTTTAAAGAGTAGTTTGATGTTGTCACCACAAGCTGCTAGACAACGTAGACATTTAAAAAAGCGCCCCAACGAGACGAAGATAAAAGCCTGCTGATAGTTTAGAGTTGGTTTGATGTAACAAAAGGAGATAAAGAATTAAGGCCAACTAAACACTATGTGCTATGTTGAACTCTGAAAAGAAAAAGTTTGCTGCACATTACATGAATAAAGTATATTAAGCCGGTAGATGGACTAATGGATTGTCCACATTAAACAATACCTCTTTGTTAGAAGGGTCCCCTGAAAATAGACAACTGAGTGCTCCACTTCTGGAGTCACAGTAATTAGCTGCAATTTGAAGGAAAATTTGACAACAAGCATACATTTTCTTTACAGTGCCACCACAAGAGAAATGAAGGCAGCAAGAGATACCCTTCGAAGTTGCTTATAACTCTAGCTAATTGATAGAGTTGAGAAATTAGGGACTCCCCTCTATTAAATGAGTGCAACTTAATTTAATATATGAAAATTGTTTTCTAAACCAGACAACCCTCCTAACCTACTTCAATTCCCATAAAACAACTTAACCTGGAAACATGGTGTAAGTTTGTGAAATTAACCATGCAGCTACACCAATCAGCCACAGTTTAACCCATTACTGAAGTTTTTTCCTGCTCGCCTTCCAAGAGATATTACTTTTTTTATTTTTCCATCTACATAGACATATGAGAGCTTTTATTTTGTGGTACAAAATGTATTTTCTAGTGATGTCATAGAATGTATTGTGGAACCGGCAAAAAATTGTAAGTAGGGCGACATGTGAAAATAAGTACCTGCATCATGTTTGCTAGGGCTTTGTTTTTATGGCGTTCACTCTTTGGTTAAAATAATGCATTATGTTAGGGACCCCTGGAGCAGAAGAACAGAAAGGGACAGACAGACAGTGAATCCTGACAGTAGGCGTCCCAAATCTGTCCCTGCCTACCTGCCCTTCTGACCCTAATTATTTGTACCCTGAGTACATGAAAACATAGGACAGACGAGACAAAAAAACACAAACTCGGGAAGTCAGATGAAGCAAGCCTGACAGAGCAACACAGTATCAAATTGTAAGGCAAAAGGAAGGTCAGGAGAAAAATAGAAGGGTTAGGAATGATGCAAACAGCACACCAGTTCAAGCCAAAATGGACTATCAGAGGCACAGAACCAAGGCCAAAGCAAAGTATAAGTAGGATGTGTGATTGGACCGGCACTCTGACATCCAGCCATGTAAGAAACAAACTGAGTGGTAAAGGCAGATGTCAATCACACCGGCTTAACAGTCTGCTGACCAGAACAAAGTCATCAGAGAACAGACAGGTGTGGCAGAAATCATTTAACACAGACAGCACCAAATAACATCGTGTTCAGACACTGCAAGACAAATGCACAGCACAGTCTCTGCCACACCTTACAGTCAGAGGACCGCACTGCAGCCTGAAAAGGCATGGTTATGACATGTTATCTGTACTCTTTAGGTTGATATAATTCCTGCAATGCCAAATATATAGGGTTTTCGTTATCTTTAGTGTTGAGCGATTGCGTTGGCTATCGAGATCGAGCGATAGTCGATAGTCGGCCGCTATCGATAAGGTTTTTCGATAGTGAGCATCGATTATGAGCGATTACCATTAAAGTCTATGGGAGAGCAACAACACCTTCATTATTACACCCAAACAAGGCTGGAGAAGCTGAAATTAACATCCACAACAGTCAAATGGATACATGCTACATCTTAGGCAACACACTTAGGTTATAAAAGTCACAGAAAAAAAGTCACAGACCATTCACTATCCCTGTCTTGTACCACAGCCTGACCCTTAAACCTGCATCACCCACAAATTAAAAAGTGCCAGAAGGCAGTATGATTTGAAACATCATGTTACTTGAACTGGACATTGAATATCCCTGTCCTGGAACGCAGCATGAGCCCCAAACCTGCATGACCCCCACATTTAAAAAGTGCCGGAAAAAGGAGTCTTTCAACCACCATTGTGAACTGGACATTACTATATCTGTCCTGTACCGCGAATGACCATTAAACCTGTGACCCACAGTTAAAGTGCCAGAAAAAGGAGTTTCAACACCATTTAGTTGAACGACATATACTGTCCCTGTCCTGGGCCACAGTATGACCATTAAAAACCTGTCTGCCCCCCAGATTACAAAGTGCCGGAAAAAGGAGTCTTTCAACCACCATTTAGTTGATCTGGACATTGACTAGGACTGTCCTGGACCGCAGCATGACCCCAAAACCTCATGACCCACATGACGATGATGATGATGACATTTGTGGCCATGACTGGGAGGACGAGGAGGTAAGACTGCTGGATGCAGGTTGCATTAACCACTGAAGGACAGATTGGCGACGATGTTCGTTACTTAGATTCACAGGGCCCTGACCCAGCGATGACAGGCCTGACGGTCCTGAAAATGACGATCCGCTGGCATGCGTGTTGTTGCGACCACTGGAAGGAGCACCTTCTCTCGTACCTCTACCTCCATGTCCTACCCCCTCTTTGCTCGCTTACCACCTGCATTTCGCTCCATGTTCAAAATATATAAAAATTTGAGAAGGTATGGAATAGTTTTGGAAAGTCTCTTATTAAAAGACGGCAAATCACAGCTATTCTCAAATCCCTCTAATCAAAACAAAATTGCTGGATTCAAATTTAACTGCAAGGTGTCTATCAACAAATCTGGACTGGGCAAAAGTCCAAAAAACACGTATCTGTTATGTTTTGGTATAATAAACGGTATTTTTTGCACCTTTCAATTCACCTGTGGTGAATATAGAATTGCTATTTTAAGATTTATGTAGATGCTGCGTCATGAAACAATGCTGGGTGCGCAAAAGTCAAAAAAACACGTAACTGTTATGTTTGATATAATAAACGGTATTTTTTGCACCTTTCAATTCACCTGTGGTGAATATAGAATTGCTGTTTAAGATTTACGTAGATGCTGCGTCAATGAACAATGCTGGGTGCGCAAAAGTCAAAAAACACGTAACTGTTATGTTTTGGTATAATAAACGGTATTTTTTGCACCTTTCAATTCACCTGTGGTGAATATAGAATTGCTGTTTTAAGATTTACGTAGATGCTGCGTCAATGAACAATGCTGGGTGCGCAAAAGTCAAAAAACACGTAACTGTTATGTTTTGGTATAATAAACGATATTTTTTGCACCTTCAATTCACCTGTGGTGAATATAGAATTGCTGTTTTAAGATTTACGTAGATGCTGCGTCAATGAACAGTGCTGGGTGTGCAAAAGTAAAAAAACACGTAACTGTGATTTTTTGATATAATAAACGTTATTTTTTGCACCTTTCAATTCACCTGTTGTGAATATAGAATTGCTGTTTTAAGATTTACGTAGATGCTGCGTCAATGAACAATGCTGGGTGTGCAAAAGTCAAAAAACACGTAACTGTTATGTTTTGATATAATAAACGGTATTTTTGCACCTTTCAATTCACCTGTGGTGAATATAGAATTGCTGTTTTAAGATTTACGTAGATGCTGCGTCAATGAACAATGCTGGGTGCGCAAAAGTCAAAAAACACGTAACTTTTATGTTTTGGTATAATAAACGGTATTTTTTTGCACCTTTCAATTCACCTGTGGTGAATATAGAATTGCTGTTTTAAGATTTACGTAGATGCTGCGTCAATGAACAATGCTGGGTGCGCAAAAGTCAAAAAACACGTAACTGTTATTTTTTGGTATAATAAACGATATTTTTTGCACCTTTCAATTCACCTGTGGTGAATATAGAATTGCTGTTTTAAGATTTACGTAGATGCTGCGTCAATGAACAATGCTGGGTGTGCAAAAGTCAAAAAACACGTAACTGTTATGTTTTGATACATAAAGGGTTTTTTTGCACCTTCAATTCACCTGTGGTGAATAAGAATTGCTGTATTTAAGATTTACGTAGAGCTGCGTCAATGACAATGGGGTGCGAAAAGCAAAAAAACACGTAACTTTTATTTTGGTTTAAATAAAGGGTTTTTTTGCACCTTTAAATTCACTTGGGGTAATATAGAATTTTTTTTAAAGTTTTAGTGGACTGCTCAATGAAAAATGCGGTGCGCAAAATTCAAAAAACACTAACTGTATTTTTTGTACATACAGGGTATTTTTGGCAACAAAACCCTGTGCGACTACAAATTGCGGGATTTAATTTAACGCAAGTGGATATATCAAAGTCAAGGTGTAATGGGTAAAATTGAAAATGAACACCTATCTGAAATGTATACTGATAATAAAAGTGGAGTTTTGCAGCTAACAAAGAGACCTGCAGTTACTAGAAATGATGTGTATCCAATATAAGTTCAGGCTGCCCAATATCCAGGAAATATTTCAATAGCAAACTGTTAATAATAAAGATATTCCACTACAATGTCTACACTAAGTCTTGGTGAACTTTATCCAGTGTTCTTTATCGATAGAGCTTGTCTGTGTTCGCCCGCGGCCCCCCCCCCCGCTCCCTCCGCCGTGAATTTACAGCGGTAGATGCTGCTTTAAAATTCTCTAGCTAACTACATAAAATCTTCAAATCTCTAATCTAACTAAATTGGAAGGATCACAGCTAATAGTAGAGGTTTCTCTGTGCAGAAATAGACTAATTTCGCTAAGCTGTTTGGCCACAGGCAGAGCGCAGGTCCTATCCCTATGAGACGCTGAGAGACACTGAGGCTGAAACAGGAAACGCTGTTCTATGTAAAACGAGGTCATGTGATTTTTCCAGCCAATCGCAACCATAAACATCCCAGTCATGACGTCGCACACACATCTCCCTGCTCTATTCTGTAATCTGATTTGCTGGCCGCCAAAATTACAGGAAGCGCCAAAAAAGGCGCGATCTTAATAGATGATGCACAGATTTTAACCTTAATTATTGCATGATCTGGAAATTTCGATCACCATAAAAACCTTGCCGATTTCAACTTTGTTGATAAAAATCGCTCAACACTAGTTATCTTCTAATACCGTAAAAAAAAGTCTAAATATTTTCGATAGTGAGCATCGATTATGAGCGATTACCATTAAAGTCTATGGGAGAGCAACAACACCTTCATTATTACACCCAAACAAGGCTGGAGAAGCTGAAATTAACATCCACAACAGTCAAATGGATACGTGCTACATCTCAGGCAACACACTTAGGTTATAAAAGTCACAGAAAAAAAGTCACAGACCATTCACTATCCCTGTCTTGTACCACAGCCTGACCCTTAAACCTGCATCACCCACAAATTAAAATGTGCCAGAAGGCAGTATGATTTGAACCCTCATGTTACTTGAACTGGACATTGAATATCCCTGTCCTGGAACGCAGCATGAGCCCCAAACCTGCATGACCCCACATTTAAAAAGTGCCGCAAAAAGGAGTCTTTCAACCACCATTTTAGTTGAACTGGACACTAACTATATCTGTCCTGTACCCCAGAATGACCATTAAACCTGTCTGACCCACAGTTTTAAAAAATGCCAGAAAAAGGAGTCTTTCAAACCCCTTTTTTGTTGAACCCGGGAAAAAAAACTGTCCCCCGTCCTGGGGAAAAGTATGCCAAATTTTAAAACCTTTTCTGACCCCCAGATTACAAAGTTGCCGGAAAAAAGGGGTCTTTTAACCACCCTTTTAGTTGGGAAAAAAGGGGCATTTTATAGGAAAAATGTCCCGGACCGGCCCGAAAGATCCCCAAAAACCCCATGACCCACTTGGCGATGATGATGTGACATTTTTTGGCCGTTGGGGTGGGGAGGACGGGAGGTAAGAATGTGGATGCAGGTTGCATTAACCTGAAGGAACGGTTGGCGACGGTTTTTGTTTTCCTTTGATTCACAGGGCCCTGACCCAGCGATGAAAAGGGCTGACGGGCCTGAAAATGACGATCCGCTGGCATGCGTGTTTTTCGCCAGCATGAAGGAGCACCTTCTCTGTACCTTACCCTCCATGTTTTTTTTCCCCCCACCCCCCCCCTTTGCTCGCTTACCCCTGCATTTCGGGTCCAAAGTTCAAATATAAAAAATTTTAGAAGGTATGGAATAGTTTTGGGAAAGTCTCTTTTCTTAAAAAAAGGGGGAAAATTTACAGGGTATTCTAAATCCCCCCTAAAAAAAAACAAAATTTTCTGGAAATTTAAATTTAACTGCAAAGGTGTCTATCAAAAAAATCTGGACTGGGCAAAAGTCCAAAAAACAGTATTTTGTTATGGGGTTTTTGGGTTTAAAAAACGGTATTTTTTTCACCCCCTTTTAATTCACCCGTGGTGAATATTGAATTGGGTATTTTTAGATTTTTGCAGATGTGCCGGGCAATGAAAAAATGCTGGGTGCGGGAAAAATCAAAAAACACGAACGTTAGTTTTGTATAATAAAAGGGTTTTTTTTTCCCCCTTTCAATTCACCCGTGGTGAATATAGGGTTTTCTGTTTTTAAAATTTACGTAGGCTGGGGGCAAAGAACAATTTTGGGTGCGCAAAAATTTAAAAAACCCGTAAAATGTTATGTTTTTGGGGTATAAAAAAACGGTTTTTTTTGACCTTTCAATTCCCCTGGGGTTGAATATGGGAAATTGTTTTTTAAAGATTTGGGTATTTGCTGCGTCAATGAACAATGAGGGGTGCAAAAAAGTCAAAAAACAGAAACTGTTATGTTTTGGTTAAAAAAAGATTTTTTTTTTGCCCCTTTAAATTTCCCCACCTTGGTGAATATAAAATTTGCTTTTTTTAAAGATTTACGGTAGTTTTGCTGCTTTCAATGAAAAGTGCTGGGTGTCCCAAAAGTAAAAAAAACAGTAATGTTATGTTTTGATTTAATAAAGGGTTTATTTTTTGCACCTTTCAATTCACATGTTTTGAATTTTAAAAATTGCTTTTTTAAAATTTACGTAGATGCTGCGTAAATGAAAAAAATGCTGGGTGTCCCAAAAGCCCCAAAAAAACACGTAAACTGTTATGTTTTGTTAAAAATAAAGGGTTTTTTTTTGGGCACCCTTCAATTCCCCTGTGGGGGAATATAGAATTGCTTTTTTTAAGTTTTTAGGGTGGAGGGCTCCCGTAAAGGGAAACAATGCTGGGTGCGAAAAAAAAAAAAAGTCAAAAAACACGTAACTTTTTGTTTTGGTTTTAATAAAGGTTTTTTTTTGCCCCCTTTCAACCCACCTTTTGGTGAATATAGAATTGCTTTTTTAAGATTTATTTTAGATGCTGCGTAAAAATGAAAAATTTGCGGGGGTGCGAAATGCCCAAAAAACAGTAACGTTTTGTTTTGGTAAATAAAGGGAATTTTTTGGGCACCTTTAAATTTTTCCCCTGTGGTGAATATAAAATGTTTTTTTTAAAGATTTACGTAGAGGGCTGCGTCAATAAAACAAATGCTGGGTGTGCAAAAAGTAAAAAAAAACCGTAACTGTTATTTTTGTTAAATAAACGGTTTTTTTGGCACCTTTTCAATTCACCTTGGTAATATAGAATTGCTGTTTTAAGATTTACGAGATGTGCGTCAATGAACAATGCGGGGTGGCAAAAGTCAAAAAAACACGTAATGTTTGTTTTGGTATAATAAAGGGTTTTTTTTGCCCTTTCAATTACCGGTGGGATTTTAGTTTTGTTTTTTAAGTTTACGTGGAGCTGCGCAATGAACAATGGGGTGCGCAAAAAGTAAAAAAAAAACACGTAACTGTGAGTTTTCGTACGAAAAGGTTTTTTTGGGCAACAAAAAACCTTGCTGACTAAAAGTTTGTGGATTGTTTTTAACTGCAGGTGGATATATAAACATCACAGGTGTAAGGGGAAAAATTTAAAAATTTGAACACCTATTGAAATGTATCTGATAATAAAAGTGGGTTTGCAGCTAAAAAAGAGACCTGCAGTTACAAAAAATGATGTGATCCAATATAATTTTCAGGGCCCAATATCCCGGGAAATTTTTTCAATAGCAAACTGTTAATAATAAAGATATTCCCTAAAATGTCTCCAAAGTCTTGGTGAACTTTTTCCATTTTCTTTATGATAGGCTTGTCTGTGTTCGCCCCCGGGCCCCCCCCCCCCCCCCCGCGCGCCCCCGCCGTGAATTTACAGCGGTAGATGCTGCTTTAAAATTCTCTAGCTACCTACATAAAATCTTCAAATCTCTAATCTAACTAAATTGGAAGGATCACAGCTAATAGTAGAGGTTTCTCTGTGCAGAAATAGACTAATTTCGCTGAGCTGTTTGGCCACAGGCAGAGCGCAGGTCCTATCCCTATGAGACGCTGAGAGACACTGAGGCTGAAACAGGAAACGCTGTTCTATGTAAAACGAGGTCATGTGATTTTTCAAGCCAATCGCAACAATAAACATCCCAGTCATGACGTCGCACACACATCTCACCCTGCTCTATTCTGTAATCTGATTTGCTGGCCGCCAAAATTACAGGAAGCGCCAAAAAAGGCGCGATCTTAATGGATGATGCACAGATTTTAACCTTAATTATTGCATGATCTGGAAATTTCGATCACCATAAAAACCTTGCCGATTTCAACTTTGTTGATAAAAATCGCTCAACACTAGTTATCTTCTAATACCGTAAAAAAAGTCTAAATATTTTCGATAGTGAGCATCGATATGAGCGATTACCATTAAAGTCTATGGGAGAGCAACAACACCTTCATTATTACACCCAAACAAGGCTGGAGAAGCTGAAATTAACATCCACAACAGTCAAATGGATACGTGCTACATCTTAGGCAACACAATTAGGTTATAAAAGTCACAGAAAAAAAGTCACAGACCATTCACTATCCCTGTCTTGTACCACAGCCTGACCCTTAAACCTGCATCACCCACAAATTAAAAAGTGCCAGAAGGCAGTATGATTTGAACCATCATGTTACTTGAACTGGACATTGAATATCCCTGTCCTGGAACGCAGCATGAGCCCCAAACCTGCATGACCCCCACATTTAAAAAGTGCCGCAAAAAGGAGTCTTTCAACCACCATTTTAGTTGAACTGGACACTAACTATATCTGTCCTGTACCGCAGAATGACCATTAAACCTGTCTGACCCACAGTTTAAAAAGTGCCAGAAAAAGGAGTCTTTCAACCACCATTTTAGTTGAACTGGACATATACTGTCCCTGTCCTGGGCCACAGTATGACCATTAAACCTGTCTGACCCCCAGATTACAAAGTGCCAGAAAAAGGAGTCTTTCAACCACCATTTTAGTTGAACTGGACATTGAAAAAATGCCTGGACCCAGCAGATCCCAAAACCACTGACCCACATGGATGATGATATGACTTTGTGGCCTTTGACTGGGGGGAAAAGGGGAAGGAAAATGCTGGATCCCGGTTGCTTTTAACCATAAAGGGACAGTTGGCGCGTGTTGTTACTTAGATTCCGGGGCCCCTGACCCAGCGTACAGGCCTGACGGTCCTGAAACTGACGACCCGGGGCTTGCGTGTTTGCCACACTGGAAAGACCTTCTCCGTACCTCTCCTCCATGTCCTACCCCCCTTTTCCCTCGCTTACCACCTGCTTTTCGCCCCGTTCAGAAATATAAAAATTTGAAAAGGGTAGGGAATAGTTTGGGAAAATCCTTTTTTAAAAAACGGGAAATCCAGCTTTCTCAAATCCCCCCCAAACAAAACAAAATTGCGGATTCAAATTTAACTCAAGGTGTCTATCAACAAATTGGGTGGGCAAAAGTCCAAAAAAACACGTTTCTGAAAGTTTTGGTATAATAAACGGTATTTTTTTGCCCTTTCAAATTTACCTGTGGGAAATATAGAATTGTATTTTAAGATTTATGTAGATGCGCGTCAAAAGAACAATGCTGGTGCGCAAAATCAAAAAAAAAGTAACTGTTATGTTTTGATAAATAAACGGGATTTTTTGCCCTTTCAATTACCTGTGGGGAATAAGAATTGCTGTTTTAAGATTTTCGTAGATGCTGCTCCATGAAAATGGGGTGCGCAAAAGTCAAAAAAAAAGTATATGTTATGTTTTGGTATAATAAAAGGTATTTTTTTCACCTTTCAAATTTACCTGTGGTGAATATGAATTGCGTTTTTAAGATTTACGTAGATGCTGCGTCAATGAACAATGCTGGGTGCGCAAAAGTCAAAAAACACGTAACTTGTTATTTTTTTGTATAAATAAAACAAATTATTTTTTGCACCTTTCAATTCACCTGTGGTGAATATAAAAATTGCTGTTTAAGATTTACGTAGATGCTGCGTCAATGAACAATGCTGGGTGCGCAAAATCAAAAAAACGTAACTGTTATGTTTTGGTTTATAATAAACGGTATTTTTTGCACCTTTCAATTCACCTGTGGTGAATATAGAATTGCTGTTTTAAGATTTACGTGGATGCTGCGTCAATGAACAATGCTGGGTGCCCCAAAAGTAAAAAAAACCACGTAACTGTGATGTTTTCGTACGATACACGGTATTTTTGGCAACAAACAACCTGTGCTGCTACAATTTGCTGGATTGAAATTTTTAACTGCAAGGTGGATATATCAACAGTCACAGGTGTAATGGTAAAATTGAAAAGAACACCTATCTGAAATGTATAACTGATAATAAAAGTGGAGTTTTGCAGCTAACAAAGAGCCCCTGCATTTAAACTAGAAATGATGTGTACCCCAATATAATTTTCAGGCTGCCCAATATCCGGGAAATATTCAATAGCAAACTGTTAATAATAAAGATAATTCCACTACAATGTCTACACTAAGTCTTGGTGAACTTTATCCGTGTTTTTTATAGATAGAAGCTTGTCTTTTGTTCGCCCGCGGCCCCCCCCCCCCCCCCGCTTCCCCCCGCCGTGAATTTACAGCGGTAGATGCTGCTTTAAAATTCTCTAGCTAACTACATAAAACTTTCAAATTTTAATCTAACTAAATTGGAAGGATCACAGCTAATAGTAGAGGTTTCTCTGTGCGAAATAGTTAATTTCGGAGCTGTTTGGCCACAGGCAGAGGCAGGTCCTATCCCTAAGACGCGAGGGGGACACGAGGCTGAAACAGGAAAGCTGTTCTTGAAAACGAGGTCATGTGATTTTTCCCAGCCAATCCAACCAAAACATCCCAGTCATGACGCGCCACACTCTCCCCCCTGCCATTCTGTAATCTGTTTTGCTGGCCCCCAAATTAAGGAACGCCAAAAAGGCCGATCTTAATGATGATGCCAAGATTTCCCCTTAATTATTGCATGATCGGAAATTTCGATCACCAAAAAAAACCTTTGGGCGATTTAAAACTTTGTTGATAAAAATCGCTCAACACTAGTTATCTTCTAATACCGTAAAAAAAGTCTAAATATTTTCAATTTCTTATATTTTTTTTACAGTACCATTTTCTGTGACCAATAATTTTTTTGTACTTCCATCTATGGACCTAAGTGATGGTGCATTTATTGTGGGCTGAAGTGTACTTTTTATTTTTACCATTTTAGGTAGAGAAACTTTTTGATAACTTTTATTAAATATGTTAGGGGAAGTAAAATGACCCAAAAAACAAAACTTTGGCATTTTGAATTTCTTTTCTTCTTCAGCATACGGGATGAAGGATGTTATATTTTAACAGATCAGGCTTTTACGGATAAGGAGATACCAATTTAGTTTTACTTTATTTCTTTTATTTTGTAAAATGGCAAAAGGGGGATTTGAACTTTGAATATATATATATATATATATATGATTTTATTGTTTACTTTAACATTGAGTCCTCAGGGATACTTGACCACTAGGGGATGCGATCATTAGCATACCCTTCTGCATTATAAAAACAATGCAGAAAGGTGTACAGTGGCAAAAAAAATGTTAAATCGGTAGACATGGCAGCAATGAAAGCCTTCACAAGACTTTCAGCTGCCATGTTAACTGATTGGCATACTTACCTCAATTCAGTGGTCACGTGCCATTTCCTGATGTCGCAGTTTGAATGTGAGTGCTCCAAACAATGATCTCAGGAAAGACGTCAGTGTTGGCAGTGCTCACGAGCTGAGTGCCCAGAGCTGAAAGTAAAGAGAAGAACAAAGCAGGTGGCCAGCATTATCTCTGGAACAGAGCTGAGTTGGAAAGTAAACATGTTTTTTTTTTATACTGCAGCTCCCCCACAAGAAAAAGAAAAGCTGGACAACCCACTTAAGGAATATTGATCCCCTTATGTTCCTAGATTCCCGCACACCTGGCAGCTATCCAGTTGTGCCACAGAGGCGGCATGGTGAGGCTGAACAGAGATGTGGGTGGATTAAGTCAAGATAGCAATTTGTCTCAACATATGTCTACCTACTTGGCGCAGACTGTAGATAAAGGGAAGGTGACTGCTGCACACCTGAGCTGTATGCCCGCATGCCACGATGCCATACATGAAGGCACAAATGGTCTCAGAGAAAGAATTATCCACAACCTTCAGTGCACCTGTATGTCAATTCCATGTACTTACATAATAACATGAAACAATGTATCCCTAGCTCGCAGTGTCTTACGATATAGTTTCTTATATACCAATGCATAACAGCATCCTATTGTATGTGTATCGAGTATTGGTATAGAGTCCAAACAAAAAAAGATTTTTTGTATACAGCACCGCAAAAATATAAACAAAATATTATAATCAAGGTGTGCAAGCTTAGAAGACCTCAATCCTCCATAGTACACAAGCAAAAAAAGCAGCACCACCAAATCAAAAAAAGAATAACTTAATCACCCAAGTCAGTACATGCTATGCTTCAACTCCTCCATGGAAAATGGCTTCCTGGATGAGTTGAAACGTAGCATGTACTGACTTGGGTGATTGTATAATTCTTTTTTGATTTTGGTGGTGCTGCTTTTTCTACTTTCGAGTATTGGTATTTCGCACACTATATTAAAACATATAGAATTTCAAATCTAACATATCAGGCATCACAAAAATACACGAAAACTGCAGGTTTTATTTAACTGTAGCAGGTGCAACCTCTTCAATTTACCGACCAATATACCTCTTTGCAATAAATGCTTATAATTTATTTTCTCATTCTTACTTGTGTATTCCTCTTTTTGCTTTCTGGCACCTTCAATCATTCACCTGGTGTCAGGGACACCTTAATCTTTTCCTGGCCTTACCCTGCCTAAATAAAGCAACTACCCTGAAAAGAGCGACCCCACACTTTAACCTTATCCTGAGTACAACCTGCATAAATGGAGGGCAATAGACAGATGACAAATGGATGGCAAACAAGCACAGACATAATTGAAAACAAATATATAGGAATGTCAGGTGGGCTAAGGTCAATCCAAGAGATCATGCAGCACCAAATCAGAAGACAGAGAATAAACCCAATTTTTTTTTACCCAATAGTCAATTCAATGTGTACCTCCAGATACGGCATTCCCTGCAACAATGGAAAGACCCTGTGATTTCTCACTCCCCCACCCCATTTCAAAACTTTCTATTTAAGAAAAAAAGTTTTAAGCGAGGCTTATCTCTGATATTATTCCTCTCTGTTGTCTATAAATGTGCCTCATAAACCTGCCTTCGCTGCCAAATGGGAGGCTGAGTTGGGGAAGGACTTTACAAGGGAAGACTGGGAATCCGCAGCTAATAAATCCAGGAAACTCTCTAGGTGTATTAACCATGTAGAAATTATGAGGAAAATCCATCTGTGTTGGTACCTTACCCCTTGCAGACTGACCCACATGTTCTCTGACCACCCTGATTGTTGTTGGAGACTATGTGTATAAGCTCTGAGGAGACGTGGAACTATTATGATCTGAACTCTTCCAGGCTTCCATTTCCCTCCCACCTGAGGTGGCAGTTCTTGACCTCTCATTTAACTCCTTTCCATCACCATATCACGCAGTTCTCTTTCACGTCCTAATAGCTGCTAGAACAGTAATCGCAGCAAATCGGAATAACTCCACTCCTTATCTCTGAGGTCATCTCTAGGGTCAATAACCAGTACCATGCGGAGAACTGTCTCGCAATTCCCCCCCCATCTTGTTCCCAAACTGAAGCTCAAATGGTCTTACTGGTCCTCGTCTAAGTAGGCACTATTCCACAACATAAATAAGAAGTAACTAAACTAGTTCCTTTCTCTTCTGCACACTCATGCGACTTTCTGGGTGCTTTTTTGTATACGAACTATATATCTGCTCATTGTACATTGATCACATGTGTTAGCCTTTGTACATGTTTACTGTTTCTGCAATACTCTTTTACTTGGTATGTAGCCATGGCTGGTTGTTTTTATTTTTTCCTTTTTGCTTTTGCTCTTTTTTTTGTTTAGATCTTTTCATTTTATGTTGCCTACATGTCATATGCATTGTTTATCCTATGACTATGTTACGACAAAATCTTAAAAATCTATTGTTAAAAAAAAAAGATGGAGAGTAACTGCAAAACAAGCCAAATTCCTAAGTGGGGAGCTCCAAACAGCAATCCAAACAAATGCAAGCAAGGTACAAAAGCAATCACAGGCAGAGACTGAGTCTGAGGAAGGGATTTAAATTTCTTGTCCTGGTTAGTCATTGGCCCAGGTACTTAACCCCTTAAGGACCACGCGTTTTTTTTTGGTGACACGTTCGTTTTTCCATCCTCGCCTTCTGAAAGCCATAACTTTTTTATTTTTCCACCTACATACACACATGAGGGCTTTTATTTTGCGGGACAAGATTTACTTTCTAATGGTGTTATTCACTATACTATAGAATATACTGGGAAACCGCAAAAAAATTCAAAGTAGGACAAATTGTGAAAAAAATTTCGCCATGTTTGCGGGTGTTTTGCTTTTACGGCGTTCAATCGTCGGTAAATATAATGTGTTATCTGTATTCTATGATACGCATCCACCAATACCAAACGTGTAGGGTTTCCATTATGTTTTGGTACCGTAAAAAAATTCCAAACATTTTCTATTTTTGAAATTTGCGCCACGGCACCATTTTGTGCGACTAATAACTTTTTTGTATTAACACCTACGGACGTCAGTGAGGGGGCATTTTTTGCGGGCTGAAGTGTACTTTTTATCGCTAGCAGTTTGAAATGCATGTGACTTTTTTGATCACTTTTATTCCATTTTTTGAGTGACGTAAAATGACCAAAAAACGCAATTTTGGCGTTTGGAATTTTTTTTCTTCTACGGAGTTCAGCGTACGGGACAAATGATGTTATATTTCTATAGATCGGACTATTTCGGACGCGGCGATACCAAATATGTGTAACTTTTTCATTATTTTAATGATTTTATTTGTAAAATGGGGAAAGGGGGGTGATTTGAACTTTTAATACTTTTTTTTTTGTACTTTAAAACTTTATTTAATTTTTTTTTTTACTGTAATATTTAGTCCCCCTATGGTGCTTGACCACTAGGGGGCGCGATTGTTAATACAACCTAATGCATTGCATAGGCAATGCATTAGGGTGTACAAAGATGGCGGTTTCCCCACTTCCTGTCTGCGGACGGAAGTGGGGCAAACCGGCCAGTGTAAGTGACGGGAGCCTTCACAAGGCTCCCCACCACCATGCCCGGTCGTCGGATCGGTGCCGATGACCGTAACGTTGGGTGCGTGGCACCGATCGGCGTTCATTCAGACACTGCGGCCATCTTTGCCGCGGTGTCTGATGGGTTAACAGCGCCAGCGGGCGGAGCTACCCGCTGGCGCTGTTACTGCCGGGTGTTAGCGGCGATTAGCCGCTGACACCCGCCGGCTGTGCGGGGGGGTCGCGGAGCGATCCCCTGCAAAGCCCCTTAGCGGCCCTGGGACGTACTCATACGCCCAAGGTCGTTAAGGGGTTAACCATTAAGGTTCCTTACAGAACCCTGGCTGAGTCTGAAAAAGGATCAGAACCTCTTAAAAGGCCATACACATATTTCTAACAGTAACCCCTTTTATGAGGGGTCACTGGATTCTTAGGCCTATGACCAGGTTTACAAGGAAACTTAGTGTGGAAAGCCCTCACCTGTCGGTTTGCATGAATAGATGAGGCTGAAACCAAGGTTCATTCCTCTGGCCCAAAACCCTTAAAAATGGTCCAGGTATATATATATTTTTCTTGACCCTCCTAGAATCCACAATTCTCTCCACTTCGAATTCCAGATGTCCCGCCACCTGGACTGGAGGGGGAGCTTCTTTTCAGGCACTGACTGGAGATAAATACTTTTTGAGGAGAGATTTCTAAAAAAAACATTGTGGAACCGAAAGGTCGGAAGAAGTCAAATATGAAGAGACTGGATTTATAACTTGTGTAATTGGGTAAGGACCAACAAATTTAGGAGCCAATTACTTTCAGTCTCATTTTTTTAGAAGCGAGCCAAACTGTATCCCCTACCACGAAGGCTGGCCCCAAAGCACTTCTTTTATCAGCATTCTTCTTTTGAATCAGCTGGGATTTCTTTAGGTTAAACTGAACCTGGTTCCAGACTGTGCCCAGCCCAGTTCCAGCCATGGATTTGTTCAGGGACTTAACCTCTGAGACTCCATTCCAACCCAGGCTGAGGCTCAAACAGACAAGTATCTCTTAAATGTGCAAGCACACATTGCTGACAGTACCCTTAATCCTTAAGTTTTGGACCAGCCTAATACAGGAATTTAGTATGAAATGTCGTCACCAATCTGTTAATGTGTATGGACAAGGCTGGAACCCAAGTTCATTCCTCCAGCTCATACCTCCTTCAATGAATTAAGAATTGTAAACCAGAGAGGATGAGAGGATTTGTAGCAGGAGTGAATGTTCGACAGTGTCAAAGGCAGAGGACAGGTCTAAGAGGAAGATCACAGAGTAGGGGTGTGAGGCGTTAGCAGTTGCTAGGTCGTTGGTGACTTTGGTTAGGGCGGTTTCTGTAGAGTGGTGGGGTCAGAAGCTAGATTGCAGTGGGCCAAGGAGAGAGTTGATGGAGAGATGAGAGGATATTTGAAGATAGATGTGCTGTTCAAAGAGTTTAGAGAAAAATGGAAGCAGTGAACTGGTACAAAAGTTAGGCAGAGAGGAGGGGTCAAGATATGGTTTCCTAAGGATGGGTGTGATGGTCGCGTGTTTAAAGGAGGAAGCAAAAATTCCAAAGGTTAACAATAGGTTGAAGAGATGGATGAGGGCTGGGTTGATAACAGGACTAAGGTCTAGGATGAGTTTAGATAGCAGTGGGTCAAGGTTACAGTTAGTGAGGTTGGATTTGGACAGTAGAGAGGAAAACTTGTCATGAGTGACAGTAGAGAAGCAGATTAAGAGGGAATAGTATTGTGCAGGTGTGGATATAGGCTGTGGGGACTGTGCCGGTATAGTGGTGGGTGGTGGGGACTGTGTCGGTATACGGGTGGGCGGTGTGGACTGTGGGGTGAAGCTTTGTCTGAGATTGATCTTACTTAGGAATTGGCAAAATCATCAGCTGATAGGAGAGATGGGGGAGGCAGTGCTGGGGACGGAGGAGAGAGTTGAAGGTGTTAAAAAGTTATCTAGACAGGGAGTATATGACAGGGTGAAGTAATTATGTTTGTCAAAGGTGAGTGTGGACTTAAATGTGATAAGTGATTGTATGAGGCGAGGTCGGAGGAGGAGCAGTTTTTCTACCAGCGGCTTTCAGCAATTCTGGCATCTCATCTCAACTATTTAGTGGAGTCTGTTTGCTAGGGTTGTCTGTTGATTTTGCAGGTTTTGTTGTATGTCAGAGGGGTGATTGAGTCAAGAGTGGAGGTGATTGTGTTGTTGTAGAAAGCAGTGGCTGCATCTGGGTCAGCAAATGAGGATATGGTAGGGAAAGATGCAAGAGATTCAGAGCGTGCAAGGGTCAAAGTTTTGCAGGTTCCTGCAGAGGAGCACTAGATTTGGGACAGGAGTGACAGGTGGAATGGAGATGGTGGAGAAGGTAAGCAGGTTGTTGTCAGAAATGGGGAAAGGAGATTTTGAGAAGTTAGTCGGCAGAGGAGGGTGAAAATGAGGTATAGTGTGTGACCCTCTTTATGAGTGGCTCCAGAGGTCCACTGGAAGAGGTCAAAGAAAGAGGAGAATGAAAGGAGTTAAGTAGTGGAGTGGGGCGTGTCGATGGGGATATTGAAGTCTCCCATGATAACAGTGGGGATGTCAGTGGAAAGAAGCCAGGACGCAAAGTGGTCAAGGAAGGTCAATAGACGATGGCCACTTAAAGGTTGGAGGGGGAGACGATTCAGACAAAGGGTAGTGTGAGGGAAGAAGGGTAGTGTGAGGGAAGGAGAGGTGGAATAGGTGCTACCAGGGCGGGGATTGTGGGTAAATTAAAGCTCACCTTAAGAGAATACAGCAGGGGAACTTGTGTTAGAAGGTGTCAGCCAGGTTTCCGTTAGACCAAGGAAGGATACGTTGCGTGAGATGAAAAGGTCATGGATGAAGGGAAGTTTGTTGCATACAGAACGTGGATTCCATAGAGCTCCGGGGATAGGGATGGCAGGGGTGAGTGTAATGGGTTTGAGGTTTATGGGGTTGCAGAATTTTGTGCTGCAATCCCATATGTGGGGATGTGCTGAGGGGGATCAGGATTGGGAGATATGTCCCCTGCAGCAAGGAGAAGCAGAGAGAGTGTGAATTGGCATGCATGGGATATAGCAAAAGGGAGTTGTGGGGGTATTATTATTATTATTATTATTATTATTATTATTATTATTATTATTTTAGACTGCCATTATTTCCAGAGCGATGTACATTCTGTGGCGGCTGGGTAGTGGATCCGCCGGACCACCGCAAGCGATGATAGTTAAGCCACGCCAGGGAACGGAATCTAAGTAGCCCCCGGTTTTCACCAGAGCCCGCCGAAAAGCGGGATGGACTTGCTGCGGCGTGAGGCTACCAGGTCGCCCCCCCTGACGGACTTGCTTTGAGGTACGGCCGAGGTCAGGAGGTACAAAGCGTACCCCCGGGAATCGTAGTCGTGGGCAGGCAGAAGGTCAGGGCAGGCGGCAAGGGTTTTGGTGGTATGGGAAAGGGAAAAGGTCAGGGCAGGGGCCGAGGTTCGGATGGGAAAACGTAGCAAGAGGTCTGGAAAACCGGTGGGGCGAAAATCACGGGGGGGGGGGGGGGGGGGGGGGGGGGGGAATGCTTTGGGTTTTAAGGCACGAGGCCATGATCCAGCAGGGAAGTGAGTGGGTGCAAAATTTATTAGGGACATCCCCCGGGCAATCCCCAAATTTTAGGGCGCCTGCCCTTTTAAAATGTAGGAACGCGCGCGCGCACGCGTAGGGGGGCGCACGCGCATTCCGGCCCGGCAGGGGACGAGGCCCAAAAGGGAGCGAGGCCCCGGTGGTGTAGGGACGGTGGGCCCGACCGGAAGGGCGGTCCGGGGGGGCCCCCGCCCGCCGGGGCCCCCGGGCCCGGGGGAACCGGGGGTGTGACCGTGGTCCCAAAAAAAAAACACGGCCCGCGGCGCAACCCGTTACAGTACCCCCCCCTTGGGCCTCCCCATTTTTTTAGGCCGCAGAAATCTGAGGAGAGGCCCCGATTCGGATATTGGATTCGTCCCAGGATTCTCCCAGGTCCGAAGCCCCCCAACCCACGAGGAAGAAACTTTCCCTTGACTGTTTTTAAAGCTAAAATGCCCTTTACCTCGAAGATGTCAGGGATTGGTACGGGGGGAAGGCGTGACATTCTTCCCGAAGAACCGTTTCAGCACCAGAAGGGTTTTGGGAGGGCACGTGCGTTGTGGTCCGGGAAGATGGGGGGCAAACAGAGCTTTGTTGTCACAGGGTTCAAACTGCCGAAGAACCTTGGGGGGTCCCGGGGGGCGGGGGGGGGCCCTTTAAACTGGGACTTCAGGGGGCCCCCCAAAAAACAATTTGAAGAGAGCCCTTGGGGGCCAGGGGAACGTCGGGGGGGAGGGTTTTCTCCTTTTGTCCCCGAAGGGGACTTCATTTACCCAAAAAAAAAAAAAAAAACCCGAAGTAGGAAGTCGGTCTCCCCCAGATGGCCTTGATATCCCGAACCTGGTCTTGACAGCGGGCACTCCGAGTTAGGAGGCGGGGGAAGGGGGGGATGCGGGTGGCTGCCATAGCCTTCAAAGAACGGGGAGACGCCGGCAGCCTCCGAGTCCCGATGGTTATATGCAAAATTCGTCCCACGGGGAGCTCGGCCGTTGTCCTGACGCCCCGGACACAAAGTGACCGGTATTTCCCGAACGGGGTTCACCTCTCCCCTCCCTTGGAATGAGGGTGATGGGCCCGGAGAGCCCAAAACTTGACTTGGCAGATGGGGCACAACGCCGCCAGAAACGGGAAAAAAATTTGGGAACCCCGGGGTCGGAGACAAGTGTGAGGGCAGCCCATGAAGCCGGAAGACAGCCGGAAGAAAAACTACCCAATTGTGGGGGCAAGGGGCGGGCCCGGGAGAGGCAAAAAGTGAGACATTTTTGAGAACCGGGTTCGTCACCACCCAGAGCCCGAATTCCAGAGGAGCTGGTAGATCCTTGCGAATCCATAGCTATTGCGCCATGGGATTTCACACGGAGATGATGCAAAGGCCAGGGGCCTGTGGCGGGGGGACCTTGTTCTGAGCACAAGGACACGGGAGGGGGTGTAGTCCTTTTGAATCCGTGCTAGAGTCGGCCCCCAATTTAGTGCCGCGGATCAATGCATAAGACTTCCGACCCGGATACCGCCAAAAGGAGATGCCCCCACTCCCAGAATCTTCCCCTGAGTGCCGGCGGCAGTGTTTTGGGCCCGTAGGGATGTTTGGAGCCCTGGGGGGAGCCACGTGAACAAACCGTTGGGGGGAGTGATGTGTTGTGACAGGGTTCTTCAGACCCGCCGAGGCACGAGAAGGGAAACCCCTTGACGTTTTTTCAGGGGCCGGAAATTTTAAAAGAAAGTCAAAACCGTGAGAAAAAAAAAGACCAGGGGCTTGGCGGGGGTTTTAAAATTTGGGGCCGTCAAAAGTACAAAAAATTTTTTGGGGGTCCGTAAAGATGTTTTTGGATGACGAGCCCCTCCAAGATTCCCACTCCTCTAGGGCCAATTTGATGGCCAAGATTTCCCGGTCCCCAAGGGCATAGTTTCGCTCAGCCCGGCAAAGGTCTTTGAGAAGAACCCACGGTGAAAACCCTTGCCTTTGGAGCTTCCTGCTGGGCCCGCCCCCTGCCCCCCGGAAGAGGCATCCACCTCCAAGGAAAGGGGCCTTTGAATAGGCCGGACCAAGACAGGAGCAGGGGAAAAGGCCTCTTTAGTCAAAAAATGCTTTCGGCCCCTCCAAAAGGCCAGCCTCTGGGGTTCGCATTCTTCCAGTAAGGGCCCACGATAGGACCCCCAAGGTGGGGGAGAAGGGGGAAAAAATTGTCGATAATAGTTCGCAAACCCAGGAAAGCGCTGTATTCCCCGAAGAAACAACGGGCCCGGGAAATACCGCGGAGGTTTTGCTGGGCCCACCTTTAGGCCTTCACCCCGAGATATGTAGCCGGGGAAAGGTGGTTGGTCCGATGGAAAAGCTTTCCCCACTTGGCGTACAATGGGGTTTGTGCCAGACTTTGCAGACCGGCGACTTGCCCCGGTGATCCCGAAGATCAGGGGGGAGAAAATCGGGGTTCATTAGGTACACTATGACAAGGGTACAAGAGACCCCGGAAGACATCGTTGACGAGTTCTTGGAACACCGCGGAGCTTTTACGAGCCCCAAAGGGCATCACGGATACTAAAATTCCATTGGGTATTTTAAAAGCCGTCTTCCATCATCCCCCTCCCGAATTCGGATGAGGTTATAGGTCCCCGCAGATCCAACTTGGGAAAAAAACTTTAGCCCCCCTTTAGTGGTCAAAAAGTTTAGATCAGTGGGAAGGGTGGGTTTTTTACGGTGATCTTATTTAGACCCCGTAGTCTATACACGGGGCGGGGGGGAACCATCCCTTTTTCTGCACGAAGAAAAACCCCCTCCGGGGGGGAGGGAAAATTTGAATGAACCTTTTTTCGATTTTATCTGAATGTAGGGGAAATAAACCCAGTCTCTGGCACGGACAGCGGGTAGACCCCCCCCCGGGGGGGACTGGTTCCTGGCAGGAGGTCAAAGGCAGGGTAAGGCCCATGTGGTGGGGCGTTCGCCTTTTCCGGGAAAAACATCCCCCAAAAATCCTGGTACTCGGGCCGGCGGCCTGGCAAGGGTTGACAAGCGGAGGCGGGAAAAGGGAGGCCCGGGGGGTGGCACCTCCAACAACAGTTTTTTGGCATTCCCGGTCCCAACGCAGGACTTCGCCTGTCTTTCCAAACGAGGTAGGGGGGTGATTGCAGCCCGGGAAGCCCCCAAAAGGATCGCGAGGAAAACACGGGACTAACGGGAAGGGATCTTTTCCTTTGGGAGAGCCCCAACGGAGTGTACCGGCCGGTTTTTTGTCTGGGTGGGGTCACGGAGGGCTCCCCCCTGCCGAAATATAGCGCGGCTTCTCCAGCCGGACAAAAAGGTATGGGGGAAGGGTTACAATGAGGCAAAGGGTGAATTCCCCCGGGAACCCCGAATCCAGGAAGGGAGAAATCCGGAACGAAGAACCAGCATAGATGTACCTCCCCTGGCATCATCAAAAGTGGAGAGGAGGAAAAATCACTAGGGCCGCCTTCCTCGGCTCCAGGGGTTGAGCGTTTCCCGGGCTGGGGACGTAACGGACAGTTTTTGCGGAAATGGTCCGGGTGGCGCGTGAGACTAGCTTTGGTTCGGCGAGGGGTTTTTCCTGCTCAAAAAGTGGGCCCGGTCCACTTGATGGGTTCCACCCCAAAAAGGGTTGAGGAGCAGTAAAGGGGATGCTGAAAAACCCGGGGCCAGATAAAACCGCCAGGGGGCGTGCGGTCCCCTTTCCTGGGGCGCAGTCCTCCTGCCTCTCTGCGACCTTACATCAATTAAAGGGTTCTAGAGAATTAGTTCACTCAGGGAGGACGGGAGGGTTTTTGCGCCAAAGCGTCTTTAAAACCCGGCTGGGAAAGGCCCTTTTTTTAAAGTGGACAGAGGGGGCATCATTCCACATGACTCCGAAGCAAGTAGGAACTGTACCCCTAGCACCACCGGGAGTTCCTTGACGAAGTTCAGAGGGCGGGGCTCAGAGAGGGAAGCCGTGCCCCTCTCGAAGCCGGTGGGGAAATTTCCCGGGGGAAGGTCTGTTAATCCCCGTCACAGGGTCGTTCCTTCCCAGAGGGAGTTGCCAAGCCCGGGCCTTCCCAGATAGTAGGGTCACCACGAAGGCCCCCTTTAGACCTCTTCCGAAGGAAAATGATCCCCATAGTTCTATGTCATAGAGCACTGGGTATGAAAACCCTGGCAGGCTTGGATCCCGGAAAAGTGATGGGAAGGGGGGGCCCAAGCTTGGGTCCCAGGGTAGCCAATGGAAAGGGTGACGTAAAGGATCACCGCGGAGCGAGGTGGAGACTGTTTGGGTGCGAGGAGGACGATCATGGCGGAGGGGCCCAACGCTGTGCCTGTTGTGGATTTGCTGCGCTGCTGGGGAATCAACGTTAAAAATCTGCGATCTTGGCAGGGGACCTTTGGGGGATCCTGGCTGATCTAATGTGGCGGCTGGGGATGGATCCGCGGACCACCGCAAGCGATGTATTAAGCCACCCAGGGGCGGAATCTAATAGCCCCCCGGTTTTCACCCGAGCCCGCCGCAAAGCGGGATGGATTGCTGCGGGTGAGGTACCAGGCGCCCCCCTGACGTACTTTTTTGCGGTGGCGGCCCAGGTGCAGCGAGGGACAGAAGCGTAGTCCGGGAATGAGTTGTGGGAGGCAAAGGTCGGGCAGGCGGCAAAGGTTCGTGGTCGTGGACAGGGAGAAAGGGGCAGGCAGGCGGGAGAGGTTTGGGGTCGGGGAAACGTAGCAAGAGGTCGGGGACACGGGAGGGCGAAATACACTTAGGGGAACGCTTTAGCTAAGGGACGAGGCAACATGATCCGCAGGAAGTGACCCTGGGTGCAAAATTATATAGGGACGCGCCCGGCAATTACCCCAAATTTCCGGGGGCACTGTCCCTTTAAAGTACTGAACGCGGGCGGCACGCGTAAGGGGCGCGCACGCGCATTGGGCCCGGAGGGGACGGGACCGGACGGAGCGGCCAGGTGAGTGTATGGGGCCGCGGGGGCAACCGTTACACATTCAAGGGTTACATACATAACATATGTCAAACAATCATGTTTTTACTTTTTTTCAGGTGTATTTGATATAATGAAAAAGAAAACCCACTGTGTTCCCCCAAAAATAAAAGGGTCTTAAATTTTTTTTCCCCCAAAAAAACAGCTAGGATTTTTATGGAAGTAAGCTTAAAAAATTCCGTCAGTGTTGTAAGGCCACGAATAACTAAAGCACTGCCCAAATAACTGAAAGGGGGGGATCCCAAAAATAGGCTCCCCGGGAAGGGGTTTGGGTTTTTAAAACCCAGGCCTTGATAAGGTAGTACACCTGGGGCTTTGGGCATTAATTTTGGGGGAGGTTTTTTCCCGGGGAATGTCTCAGAGGACAGGAGAGCTCCCCACTGTAGTACTTCAGCCATGGATACTTCAACCTTGTGTTGGTTGTGTGCCGACTCTCGACAATGGTACTGAGGCTCAGGATACAGGTACCAGAGGGTCAAGAGGACAATGTCCTCTTAATAGTTAATGAAAGTCTATAATAGGCTATTTTTGGGCTGTTATACAGGGGCCCAGAGGAGATCTCTCAGAACACTTCTGCCTTCATTGGCTCAAGACCATGCCCCTATATTTTAGGATTTATTTTTGGAGCAGGGATTAGATTTCAAGTCTACTCCGAAAACACTGAAAAATCCAGCTAGGGCTTATTATTGGGAAAGGGCTTATTTTTGGAGAAACATGGTACATTGTCAGTACAGACACAGATGTCTTGATGTAAACAGACAATAACTAAACCCCGTGGGGTCAGATATTTTAGTCACAGTCTCTACTATGGGTTATTTTTCTCTTGATTGTGCACATTAGGTAAGTTTGTAAGAAATAGGATGAGGGATTGTTGTTTGTTAATATGGAGATGTTTAGGTCATGGCATATATAAACACAAAACAATTGAACAGTTGAATTTGAAGTTACAAACCTATTTTAGGCATTAAAGAGGTTTTATTATCAGACTGTTTCATGGTGCCTACTCTTCACAGGCCTGGGCTGCCAGGGCAGAGAGAGGTGGTCGGTAACCTAGAAAAATTTGTGTACACAAGCAGGAGATAAAAACTTCTCTATCTCTGAGAGGAAGCAAAATCAAAACAGCAATGTGGTAATTGTCTTTATCTTTGCCTATATGTCTAAAGCCAATCATTGTGGTGAGAAAACCCCTTTGTTTCTTCATTTTTGCACTATTGCACTATTCTGTTGACAGACATACTAGTGCTTGTTTTTTTATGGAACAAGTTTAACTTTTAACCCCTTACCGCCGCAGCCTGTTTTGGCCTTCCTGACAGAGCCCCATTTTTGAAATCTGATATGTGGCATTTTATGTGGGAATAACTTTTTGATACTTTTACCTATCAATGTGATTTATAAACTGTTTTCTTGTGACACATTTTGCTTTAAGTTAGTAAGAAATTTTGGTCTACATAATCTTTGTTTATTTGTGAAAAATATAAAAATATCGTAAAAAATTAGAAAAATTTGCCATTTTCAAACTTCAAAACTTTGTGTGTAAGACAGATAGTTATTCCACTCAACATAGTTTATAAATAGCATCTGTCATATGTCTGTTGTATGTTGGCATTATTTTTTAAAAGTCTTTTTTTTACAACATTAGCAGTCTTAGAAATTTAGTAGTAATGTTTCCAGTTTTCAAGAAAATATGCGACATAGATTTTTTTTTAGGGACCTGTCCAGTTCTGATGTGATTTTGAGGGGCTTATATGTTGAATGTCCACCTAAGAAACTACACCCCTTAAAGTATTTAAAACCATTTTTATTAAGTTTAACCCACTAGGTATTTCACAGAAATTAAAGCAAAATGCAGGTGAAATTTCAAAATGTCACTTTTTTGCAGATTTTAAGTTTTTATCCATTATTCACTGGAACACGGTAGATGTGACCAGGGAATTGCAACTCAACATCGATTCCACAGATTCTGCCTTTTTAGATATATCCCACATGGCCCTAGAGTGCTATTTGCCTCAATCACAGGCTTTAGAATAGGAGGAACACCTACTGGACTCTGGGGTCTCATTTTCATTACGATTTACGGTTTGTGGGCACCCTAAGGTGCTAAAACTTAATAAACACTCCTAAAAAGACCATATATTCAAAACTACTTCCCTTAAGTAATATATCCTTGGGTGAAGTGAGTATATTGACCTCACAGGTGTTTCAAAAAATTTTTAGTGTTAAGCTGTGTAAATGAAAAAAATATATATTTTTCTAACAATCAGCAATTTTAGATGAAAATTTTTACAAAGAATCCTGAAGTAAAGCATCTCAAAATTTTTTTACACAATTTCTTCCGACTTTGGCAATACCCTATATATGGGTGTAAACTGTATTTACAAAGCCCCCGAAGTACCAGAACAGGTGAAACCTTCCAGAAGTCACCCCATTTTGGATACAGCAGACTTCACGGATCTCATCTAGGGTGTATTGTGCAATTTGGGCTTACAGGTGTTCCATAGTTTTTTTAGCATTGGGCCATGAAAATGGGGGGGGGAGGGGGAACAGTTCTGCCATTGTGTTTTGGGCTTCAATTTTACAGCGTTCGCCGTGGGAGATAAATGACAGGATAACTTTACTATGCAGGTTGGTACAATTACAAGTATTTACATTTTCTATAGTTTTTTATATTAGATTACTTTTACACAATAAAGATGCGTTTATAAAACTTGCGTTCATATGTCTTCATAGTCTGTTAGCCATAACTTTTTTTATTTTTCTGTATACGGAGATGATTATGGGCTTTTTTTTTGTGGGATAAGGTGATGTTTTTATTGTTACCATTATGGAGTGCATAAGACGCTTTGATCACTTTTTATTAAGGTTTATGTGGGGCATTTTGAAGAAAATACAGCAGTGCTGGTAGTATTTTTTATTTTTGTTTTTTGCAGCAGTTACCATTTGATGTAAATAACATACTAGCTTTACTCAGCAGGTCAATACAATTTTTTTTTATGTTTTACAGCTTTTACACAATAAAAACACTTTTATTCTAAAATGATAAAAGTTTTTGCATCACCATAGTCTGAGAGCCATAACTTTTTACATTTTCTGTGTATGGAGCTTTTTTTGCGGGTTGAACTGACATTTTAATAAGTACCACTTTGGCATTTATGTGAGTTTTTGATCCCTTTTTACTCAATTTTTTATGGTGTTTTCTGTGTGGGTTAATTAGCATGACAGATTTAACCCCTTAACGACCTTGGGCATATGAGTACGTCCCAGGGCCGCTAAGGGGCTTTGCAGGAGGATCGCTCCGCGACCCCCCCGCACAGCCGGCGGGTGTTAGCGCAAATCGCCGCTAACACCCGGCAATAACAGCGCCGGCGGGTGGCTCCGCCCGCTGGCGCTGTTTTACCCATCAGGCGCCGCGGCAAAGATGGCCGCAGCGTCTGAATTAACGCCGATCGGTGCCGCGCACCGATCGGTGCGGTGATCGGCATAAGCGCAGCTATGCTGCGCCGATCCGATCACCGGGCATTGTGGTGGGGAGCCTTGGGAAGGCTCCCGTCACTTACCCTGGCCGGTTTGCCCCACTTCCGTCCGCAGACAGGAAGTGGGGAAACCGCCATCTTTGTACACCCTAATGCATTGCCTATGCAATGCATTAGGTTGTATTAACAATCGCGCCACCTAGTGGTCAAGTACCACAGGTGGCCTCAATGTTACAGTAAAAAAAAAAAAAAAGTTTTAAAGTACAAAAAAAAAAGTATTAAAAGTTCAAATCACCCCCCTTTCCCCATTTTACAAATAAAATCATTAAAATAATAAAAAAGTTACCCATCTTTGGTATCGCCGCGTCCGAAAAAGTCCGATCTATAACCATATAACATCATTTATCCCGTACACTGTACACCGTAGAAGAAAAAAAAATTCCAAACGCCAAAATTTTTACGTCACTCAAAAAAATGGAATAAAAATTATCAAAAAAGTCGCATGCATTCCAAACTGCTAGCAATAAAAAGTACACTTCAGCCCGCAAAAAATGGCCCCACACTGACGTCCGTAGGTGTTAGTACAAAAAAGTTATTGGTCGCACAAAATGGTGCTGTGGCGCAAATTTCAAAAATAGAAAATGTTTGGAATTTTTTTACGGTACCAAAATATAACGGAAACCCAACATGTTTGGTATTGCCGGATGCGTAACAACCTGAAGAATACAGATAACACATTATATTTACCGAAGATTGAACGGCGTAAAAGCAAAACCCCCGCAAACATGGCGAAAATACATTTTTTTTCACAATTTGTCCCACTTAGAATTTTTTTGCGGTTTCCCAGTATATTCTATAGTATAGTGAATAACACCATTAGAAAGTACATCTTGTCCCACAAAATAAAAGCCCTCATGTGTCTATATAGGTGGAAAAATAAAGACGTTATGGCTTTCAGAAGGCGAGGAGGGAAAAACGAACGTGTCACCCAAAATAAACGCCGGGTCCTTAAGGGGTTAAAGGGTAGGTCGTTACACTTGCGGTGTTACCAAATATGTGTACTTTATGATCTTTTTCGGGCGATTGGTGTTTGTAAAGGGAAAAAAGTAGTGTACGTGTTATTATTTTATTTTTCGTGTTTGTGTTTTACTACTTCTTACTTTTTCATATTTTTTTACTTTAACCCCTTACCGCTGAAGCCAGTTTTGGCCTCTCTGACAGAGCCCCATTTTTTAACTCTGGCATGTGTCACTTTATGTGAGAATAACTTTTTGACAGTTTAACCTACCCATGTGATTCAGAGATTGCTTTCTTGTGACACATTGTGCTTTAAGATAGTAAGAAATTTTGATCCAAAAAGTGCTTGTTCATTTGTGAAAAATATCAAAGTATCGTGAAAAATTTGAAAAACATAGCATTTTCAAACTTTAAAAATGTCTGCGTGTAAGACAGTTATTCCACTCAAAATAGCTTATAACTAGCATCTATCATATGTCTACTGCAGGTTGTCATCATTTTTTAAAATGTCTCTTTTTTACGACGTAAGGGGGCTTAGAAATTTAGTAGTAATTTTCAAATTTTCAAGAAAATTTGCAATGTACATTTTTTTAGGGACCAGTCCAGTTGTAACATGACTGATTGGCCTGAATGTTAGATACCCCCATAAATGACCTCATCTAAGAAACTAAACTCCTTAAAGTATTCAAAACAGCATTTAGGAAGTTTATTTACCCATTAAGTGTTTCACAGGAATTAAAGCAAAGTGGAGGTGAAATGTCAAAATTTCACTTTTTTGCAGATTTTCAATTTTTATCCATTATTCACAAGAAAACAGTAGATGTGATCAGGGAAATGCAACTTAATGTTGATTCCCCAGATTCTGCTGTTTTCAGAGATATCCCATATGTGGCCCTTTTGCGTTATTTGGCTCAACCACAAGCACCAGAGTAAGAGGAGCACCTACTGGACTCTGGGGTCTCATTTTCATTACGACTTTATTTAGGTGTCATTACAGGTTTGCGGACACCCTAAGACTCTAAATAATAATAAACACCCATAAAAAGACCCCATATTGGAAACTACACCCCTTAAGGAATATATCCAGGGGTTTAGGGAGCATACTGACCACACAGGTGTTTCATAAATTTTTTAGCTTTAGGCTGGGAAACTAAAAAAAAAAAAAAATTGCTTTCCAACAATCTACAGTTTTAGCTGAAAATGTTAAATTTTTGCAATGAATCCTGGAAAAAAAAAGCACCTAAAAATTTTTTATGCCATTTTGTACAAGGGAGGGAGTGTTATTTGGCTTTTGGAATGCAGATTTTGGTGGGGCCATGTCGCATTTGGAAAGCCCCTAAAGTACCAGAACAGGTGAAACCTTTTTACATTGTTCGCTGTACAGGGAAAATGACAGGATAACTTTACTATGGGGTTTTGGTACAATTGCAATGATATACATTTTTTACAGTTTTTTTATGTTTTATTACTTTTACACAATAGAAATATATCTATAAAATTGCATTTTTATGTTGTCCTATTCTGACAGACATACCTTTTTCATTTTTCTGTATACAGAGCTGATTATGGTCTTGATTTTTGCAGGATGAGTTGACGTTTTTATTAGTACCATGATGGGGGGCATATGACGCTTTGATCAATTTGTGGGCATGGTGAAGTCACAGATGACCCGGGAAGTGACTTTCACTTCCCAGGGTTGTCTGCTGCATGATAGTGCACCAGCAATCTCCTACCAGTCGCACTCCTCCTGCCTGCGACTTAGCTCCAACGATATTAATTGATCGTCAGAGCGAAGGGGTTAAAAACCCGCGGTCAGAACTCACTCCGGCTGTGGGTAATGTGGCATGGGGCCAGCGGTAATATACTGCTGGTCCCATGCCGCGATCATGCGGGGCTTGCCTGTAAATCCACACGATCGCCAGGACATACTCATACATCCATTTGCGGGAACGCACTTCGTATGCATACGTCCAATGTCGAGAAGGGGTTAAAGGCAGACTTGGAATCCTTCAATACACAACCGGGTGCTATAGAAACCTTCTTTGGGGTGGAAGTTGGTACCGGTGTGCTGATAAAGGTAGCAACCCCTTTTCTGTGAAACCACCTAGATACAAATGTGGTTTGTGTCTAAAACCACATAGAAAAGAATGAGAAATGATGAGACTGTAAACTGTGAGTAAAAAAAAAAAAAACTACCCTAAATTCACATGCAATAACATACTTATTACAAACAGCATCATCTGGTGCAGTTTTCAACAGCAGAATCCGATGAGTAATTTTTACTTAAACAGACCAGGATGGAGGTTTCTCTGGTACCTGCATTTAAAGCAGAAACATTGCTTTCATTAGAGTCTAGCCTGTGCATCACAGGGCACTGGATGCTCGAGCTACCTTATTGTGCTGTAAAAAGGCATACTGATCATAATAAGGCCCCTTAAAAAGGCTAAATCTGATGATTTGCAAAGTTGCTTCATTTATTATTTTAGATAAATTAAGACAATAGCAACAACATTAGGTTGTAAACGTTGGACATATGTAGCCTTGAGGTCTTGACTAGTGGATGAGTCATTTTATAAGACACATTTATAAGTAATATCTCAGTCCTCTCATTTAACAAAACAGCAAGAAGAATTTAAATTATCTTCTATTGACTGATGACTACAAATATATCAGGCTAAGGAATCCGTTCCATTACATCAATATGTTCTATATTGTAGATCAGCAGCACTAGATACAGGTTTCTTTACTTAGACCGGAAACCCACAGCCTAGTCTATGTCTAAGTTTATTAATAGATAAAGATTCTGAGAACTAACTTGACATTTCTGCCCAGTCTAACAAATGCAATACATATAGAACAGAGGCTGACTTTTCACTTTGATGAGAATATAGATTATTTAAACCAATAAGCCGCAATATGAATATGATTTGATGAAGTCAGCACTGTAAACTTTAAACAGAGGACAGCAAATTACCAGTTCCCTGTGATGTGACTTAACTTGAGAAAGAAAATACCCTTTTTTCTTTAAAGGCAAAAAGAGCAACCCAAACACAAACCATGATCCCCGGCTGTTGTGCAAAGCGCTTAGAACTTAAATCTTGCAATTTAAAGAAATATTTTCAAAGTATTTAATTGTGAGCAAAAGGAGCAGAAATAGGGTAAAGGGATAATGTATTCCCAGATCACCTTAGTTGGACTAACTTCAGTAACAAACGTTAATCAATTCCTGAAACCTGTTATTTTTCATGCAATATTTTTACATAAAATTTACACAGATAGGTATAGGAAAAAAATAGACAGGTAGTACAGCAAACAAGAGGAAAGGAGGGAATTAGACAAAATATTCACCTGGGGCCAGATTTACATATGTTTACATATGGGTACAGTAGATGTGTGTCTATATGTGGCCCAGTGGAAAGTATGCCTGCTGAAGAAAAAATTACATAGAAATCCAGTGTGTATTCATATGTAATAATATGTAATTCTTTGTTAATTATGCACTCAGCGTGTTTCCAGAGGGAGAGGTGGACACCCAGGAGAGGACAAGGGGAAGGATTCAGGGGGTGCTAGATGTTCTGCTTTATTTTGTAGTTACATATTAACTTTTTAAAACTATACATGATGTAAATTCTTGACTGCTTGATGGTTGGATATCAATTTATGTCAGATAGATGACCAATATACTGTGATTGCATCAAAAGAGACCAAGAAAAGTCTGCATTTTTTATTTAAATGGCTATGCAAAGCTTGCATAAATCAACAGTACAGGCATGAGTGTAACTATAGCATCTGCTGTGGAGCTTAGAGGTTGAGGGTTGCAAGATTGAATTTTTTGGTTATGAATAGTGATGAGCGATTACGTTGACTATCGTCATCGGGTCGATAGTCGATATCGGCAATTATCAAGACGATTTCCGATAGTCGATAATAGATTATCGCCGATGACCATTAAAGTCTATGGGAGAGGAACAACACCTTCATTATTACACCCAAACAGGGCTGGAGAACTGGAATTAACATCCACAACAGTCAAATGGATACCTGCTACATCTTAGGCAACACACTTAGGTTATAAAAGCCACAGAAAAAAAGTCACACACCATTCACTATCCCTGTCTTGTACCACAGCATGACCCTTAAACCTGCATGACCCACAAATTAAAAAGTGCCAGAAGGCAGTATGATTTGAACCATCATTTTACTTGAACTCGACATTGAATATCCCTGTCCTGGAACGCAGTATGAGCCCCAAACCTGCATGACCCCAGATTAAAAAGTGATGTAAAAAGGAGTCTTTGAACCACCATTTTAGTTTCACTGGACATAGACTATCCCTATCCTGGGCCACAGCATGAGCCCCAAACCTACATGACCCCCAGATTAAAGTGCCGGAATAAGGAGTCTTTCAACCACCATTTTAGTTGAACTTGGACGTATGACTATACCTGTTCTGTACCACAGTATGACCATTAAACCTGTCTGACCCACAGATTAAAAAGTGCCTGAAAAAGGAGTATTTGAACCCCCATTTTAGTTGAACTGGACATTGACTATGCCTGTCCTGGACCGCAGTATGACCATTAAACCTGTCTGACCCACAGATTAAAAAGTGCCGGAAAAAGGAGTCTTTCAACCACCATTTTAGTTGAACTGGACATTGACTATACCTGTCATGGGCCACAGCATGAGCCCCAAACCTGCATGACCCCCAGATTAAAAAAGAGCCGGAAAAAGGAGTCTTTAAACCACCATTTTAGTTTAACTGGACATCGACAATACCTTTCCTGGGTAACCTACATCTGTTCAAGTCTTCCTGTACCTCCCTTGTACAATTCAGAGGAATATTTGTATCAGCTATTTTGTACATGCAAGTTTTTTAGTAGTTTAATTCTAGAAAACACATTTTTAAAATAGGATGGAATCCCACCACGTCTTTGTTTCTCTTTTTTTTAATTGTATTAAATGGGTTGTCTCACTACAGGGATTGCTAGCTATTTTAAAGATCTTGCAAAAACAAGTCATTTTGCAATATGTGTCCATTAACAGTGTCCTACCTATTCCTGTTTTTGACAGCACCATCACCCTTGAGCCACTTTTGACAATTGTGAAGAACAAATGTCTGTTAGAAACCACATTTTTTTAGAATAGGACCTGTAGTATAGCTGCATTTCACAGCAAAATGCCCCCAAAAATTCAAAACATGACCCTTGAGCCACTCTTGACAATTGTGAAGAACAAATGTCTGTTAGAAACCACATTTTTTAGAATAGGACCTGTAGTATAGCTGCATTTCACAGCAAAATGCCCCCAAAAATTCAAAACATGACCCTTGAGCCACTTTTGACAATTGTGAAGAACAAATGTCTGTTAGAAACAACATTTTTTAGAATAGGACATGCCGCATTTCAAAGCAGCATGACCCAAAAAATTATAAAAATGACTTCTCAGCCACTGTTAAAAATTGTGAGGGAGAAATGCCACTTAAAAGCCACATTTCTGTTCCAAAGGACCATGATTATAGCTGTATCTCACAGCAACATGACCCCAAAAAATTATAAATATGACTTCTCAGCCACTATTAAAAAATTGTGATGGAGAAATGCCACTTAGAAGCCACATTTCTGTTCCAAAGGACCATAATTATAGCTGTATCTCACAGCAACATGACCTCAAAACCATTGACAATGCGAAAAATTCTAAAGATAAAGTGAGTAAATGGAATACGGTTTTGTCATGAAACCTTGGTGTCTTTTACAGTCTCCACACCGCAAAACCAGCAAAATGATCTTTTGGGAACTGAGAATAAAGATTGCAGAGAGAAATGATCATTTTAAAAAACATTTTTCAAGAGGACCATTTCTGTTTGAAGAGGAATGTGAAGTTGACCAGCAACTAATCGGTGACCTCAGCAATTGGGGCCACAACATCATCAGAGATCCATGCCTGATTCATCTTGATGAAAGTCAAACGATCCACATTATCTGTGGAAAGCCGGATGCGTTTGTCTGTAATGACTCCTCCGGCTGTGCTGAAGGTCCGCTCAGATATGACGCTGGCTGCTGGGCCAGGACAACACCTCTATGGCGTGGTGAGCGAGCTCGGGCCAGTCATCCATTTTGGATACCCAGAAGTCAATTGGGTCCGGAACACATCCAAAAACATCGGTGTTGAGACGCAGATAGTCGTGCACCATGATGTTAAGCTGGTCTCTGTGTGCTGTATGGTAATATCCGTACAAGATGGGTCTTTTAACAAAAATGGCCTGCGCCTAAGTGAACAAAACCTAATTAAATTGTGTACGGATAATAAAACGTGGTTTTTGCACCTATAAATACACCTGCGGTGACTAGAAAAGTTCTGTATCCTATTGTGAGTACAAAGTGGGTCTTTGAACAAAGCTGGGCTGCGCCAAAGTGAACAAAACCTAATTAAATTGTGTACGGATAATAAAACGTGGTTTTTGCACCTATAAATACACCTGCGGTGACTAGAAAAGTTCTGTATCCTATTGTAAGTACAAAGTGGGTCTTTGAACAAAACTGAGCTGCGCCAAAGTGAAAAAAAACCTAATTAAATCGTGTACAGATAATAAAAGGTGAGTTTTGCACCTATCAAATACACCTGCAGTTACTAGAAAAGATCTGTATCCTAATATAAGTACAAGATGGGTCTTTCAACAAAACTGGGCTGCGCCAAAGTGAACAAAACCTAATTAAAATGTGTACGGATAATAAAACTTGGTTTTTGCCCCTATAAATACACATGCGGTGACTAGAAAAGTTCTCTATCCTATTGTAAGTACAAAGTGGGTCTTTGAACAAAACTGAGCTACGCCAAAGTGAAAAAAAACCTAATTAAATCGTGTACAGATAATAAAAGGTGAGTTTTGCACCTATCAAATACACCTGCAGTTACTAGAAAAGATCTGTATCCTAATATAAGTACAGGCTGCACAAAATACAAGCTAATATTTCACCAAAAACTGGCCAAAAACTGTTAATAAAAACCCATTTCAATGCAGGGGCAAAGCAGAGTCTGGGCTGCACAATATCAGCTCTCCTTTCAAAAGCCTGCATACCTGCCAGACTGTATGTCTGTGTTCGCCCGCACCCCCTCACCCCCCTCTGCCACCCCCTCCCGCGGCTGTACAGCGCTAGATGTTCCTTTAAAATTCTCAGCCTAAGTAACTAAAAACTGAAAATCTCTAATCTACCTAAGTTCTTATGTTCACAGCTAAAAGCATAGTTGTCTGTGTGAACAAAGAGAACTGTTTCGCTGAGCTGTTTTTAGAGAGAACTAGCAAACATCCTGCTCTTATGATACACAGACACACACTGATGCTGAACAGGAAGGGCTGTTCTATGTAAAACGAGGTCATGTGATTTTTCCAGCCAATCACAACCATACACATCCCAGTCATGATGTCACACAACCAGCTCACCCTGCTCTATTCTCTAAGCTGATTTGCTGGCCGCCAAAATGACAGGAAGCGCCGAAAATGGCGTGATATTAATAGATTAGGCGCAGATTTTAACCTAAATTATCGCGTGATCGAAAAATCCGATCAACATAAAAACCATGCCGATTTCAACTTTGTCGATAATAATCGCTCAACACTAGTTATGAAAGGTAAAAAATTTGACTTTTTTTGCTATCTGTCATTACTATATTCTCTGATATAGGGTTCCACTCACTATACCTTAAATTGTTACACTAGACCTTTAGGGAGGCACGCAGAGAGTTATAAGCACCATAAAGAGAGCCCCAGAATTTAGCCAGAGGTGTAAAGGAGGGATATATGTCAAAGGAAGAGCAGTATAATGTGTTTCTGGAATTAGCTATTTGGGTGAAAGGGTTAATGTAGAAGAAGAAGGACAGACATGATATGAAGGATGAGAATTAGGAAGGGGTTATAGTGGAGGGCACAGAAGACTAAGGCTCAGTGCTCAGCCTAGTTTTAATTGCTTAGCTAAACTTAGTTTTAGCATTTTACCATACTCATGTCAGCAGAAGGATTAGGGGTCCTTGAAGGCAGGTGAAAACAAAAGCAAGGATTAAGTTAAAGGGAATCTGTCACAGGGAGCATCTTATTTGTTTATTTTTAAAGTAAAGAGATTATTATAATTTACATTGGTTTTTTATTGGGATCCACAATCTAATTTCAAGTTTAACCTTTTCTCACACAAATACAGTTAGAACATATAAACTCCATGCAGATTTTGTCCTTAGTGGGATAACAAAACCAAACCCAAAACCTCAGTGCTGCAAGGTAACAGTACTAACCATGAGCCACCCAATTTCATGTTATGAAGCAGAAGGAGGTGAACAGATTGATATGTAGTTTTGTAGGGAAAGATTTATAGCAAATTAATTTATTCATTCACTGCTTATTCTGGGTTAAGCAGCCCAGTAAGCAGTCTTATCAGCGACTGACAGCCTTCCTGGCAGAAGTGTGCATACAGAGAGAGCTGACTTCAACTTAAAGTCACTATGCCGTAAACGAGTGACTGCACACCACTAAGCCTATCAATGGGCTGCCTCCTTACACACACACAAATATGCTAATATTTTTGATTTCTTTTATAAAAAATATATTGTATCCAATACATTAAGTATACATGCTATGTAGCAATAAAGAGTAGCATTATATAAAAACCTGGCGATGTACAGCTTCAATTAGAAATGTTCTATATACAGTATGATTAACGACTGTTCATTGTGGCTACTTAGCTTCAGAGCCTAGCGCTTCTCCTGCTGCGCTTAGGACATTAACACCCTATTAGGTCACAGGTGCGAGATGTTTCGGCAGTGGATACCTTCTTCCTCAAGCAAGGAAATAGAACTATTAGAATATAATTTTTAGATCATATTGTAAAGCTTTGATCATTTTGGGAACTGTATGTAAGGCACAATATATGTTTTCTATGTAAATGTAGGTAACACACTTTGACGATGTTTCCCTTTTTAAAATTTTAGAAAGTAACCAGGTCAGAAATGTAAATGTAATATGCCTTGGCCAGCATGTAGATGTAGAATTTTACTTTTATAAATTATTCATAATAATCATCCCAGCTAGATCATTCATAGCTGCAGCTGTTTGTTGTTGTATGTTTGCCTTGCAAATTGTTCTTCACAGTTTCTTTTGCCACATCTTGACCAAAAAATGTCTTGTTATTTTCAGTGACTGCATCTTCACAGAGGAAATTAATGGAAGTGGCTTGGCCCCCGTCCCTAGCACACTGTATGTAAGCTACAACATACACCGGAGAGATAACTATGTAACAAACTAAACAGAAAAGGTCACAGGTGGTTCTGTATGTGGCCACAAAAACTTATCATTCAGGCACAATGGATTTCTTTTATTTACAGTACATATAAAGACGTGACTTCTGGTTAATGTGACAGTTTTATTTTATTTACGACCCCATCTGCTGTTTAAACGCTTTGCATATCTTTGAAACCAATGCATCTGAAATAAAATGCATCAACTATACATAAAGCTGATCTTACACCGATTGGGGAGCATTGTGTGCAATGGAAGCTGAAGCTGATGGCAAGCATGGACCCACAACAGTAGGATCTGCACTTATGTCCGTTTACATCGTTTTTGATCTTCATTTAACCTTCAGCTTTACATTTGTATACATTTCCCATTAGGCTAAAACAAATACACACACACACACACACACACACACACACTCTAACATGTTGCACCATACTGCAACACAACAACATTACCATTAAACAGTTCCTGACTGCCCCACCTTTACTCTCATATTGTAATTATTATTATTATTATTATTATTATTATTATTATTATTATTATTATATATTTTAGAGAGCCCTTAGTTCCAGAACGCTGTACATTTCCTTTTCCTTAGTAGATGCTGGTTTGATTATAATTATAATATAATTTTCTCATACTCCGTTATTCTATATATTTTTTCACCTTTTTTGTGACAGGCAAGGCTTTATTTTTTTTATAAACATATTTTATTATTTTCCAAAATATAAGTAAATAACATACAGTGGTGTATATAGAAGCAAATACAGCATAGAAAATGCAGTATGACATTAAATGATTAAACACGAATCACAACCTTGTGTCATCCTTTATGAACTAAGCGAAACATACCAGCTGAGTTTTTACACCATGAACAAAATTATAAGGCAAAGGAGAATGCACCTGTAATTTCAACTTAACCTCTCAGAGTCAATTTATTCCTCAGCAAACCCATCACTTGCCCATATACCAAGAAGTGAGAATTTGGAATATGGTAGACTTCCTGAAGCCTATAGAAGGAGAAATATTTGTTTTCTGATTTATCAAAGAGATCATTAAGGCTACTAATGCCGTTGTCCGCCCACCATTGTAGTTGCTTACTCCCTAATCCTTGGGGGAACTTTGGATGTCCTGATAGGGGCATATATTTTCTAATCATAGCTGGGAGGTGGAATAGTTTCCAGGAGGCTATGGTGTCTCGGAACAAAATACATGATCTGAGCTGCTGCTGGACCAAGGCATATTTTGTATGTAATAGGGCCGTTAAGCTCCATGGCGCTGCGAGTTGAGCTAGGGTGGTATTCGAAAATTGCGAGGTTCCGTTAATCCAATCTATACAATGCCGTAATATACAGGCTAGGTTGTACTTCCTAATGTTTGGCATATTGATGCCCTCAAAAGCCCTAGAGATCATCAATTTAATAATGGTGATCCTGGATTTTCTGGAGGCCCATATGAACTTAGTGAATCCCGTTTGTATAGTCTTGATTTCAGTGTGCTTCATTAACAATGGGGTAGTTTATAGGAGATATAAAAGCTTAGAGAAGCTCATCATGTGGATCAGATGACACCTTGCTAACAGCGATAGAGGTAGGTTATGCCATTTCTTTAATTCTCCCAAAATTTTTAAATTGAGAGGGGGGTAATTTAATCTGTATAGTGATTCAGGCGTTCGCCCTATATAAATGCCAAGGTATTTAATCGAGCTCTTAGCCTCCACTAAAGGGATACCTAATCTATGCAGCGCTAATGACGTTGCCTTGGGAGAGATGTGTAGTATTTCGGATTTCGTCATATTAATTTCAAACCCTGAGCAAAGTCGGAATATTTTTAAATGGTGGAGCAGGTGAGGGAGGTCTCGTTCTGGATTTTCCATTAAAAAAATTATTTCATCTGCAAATAGTGCCATATTTAGTTCTTGATTTTTAACCCTGATCCCCTCAAAAAGTCTCGAAAAATTCAAGAATCTCACCAGGGGTTCAATTGCCAAATTAAATAAAAAAGGTGGCGTGTTCCTCGTTGTAAGAAGAAGGGTTGAGACAGAAAGCCAGGTAAGCACACTCTGGCCATGGGATTACTATATAGGGCATCTAAAAAGGTGTGATAGGGTCCTTTTAAACCGATCTTATCTAACACCATGTTCAAGCACCCCCAATCCACACTATCGAACGCCTTCTCAGTGTCTATAGTGACAAAAGCAGAGGCTACATGGTGGTTAGGGCGTTTCTTAACTTCATCCAGGATTATTAACACTTTTCTAGTATTTGTCACTACCGCACGACCTTGGACAAACCCAACTTGATGTGGGCCAATTAATTAAGGAAACAAAGGGGCCAATCTATCTGTCATAATTTTTGCTAGTAATTTTAGGTCAACATTTATGAGATTGGACAATATGAAGATGCGAGGGAAGGGTCTTTCTCTGATTTTGGTAGTATTTTTATATGTGCCGTATTCATAGTATTTGGTATATGGCAGCCTGATAAATATGAGTTAGAGATTTAACAATGTGGGGGTAACGTGTCCCTTTAAGATCTTGAAAAATATCCTGGTATAGCCATCCGGTCCCGGGATTTATTATTTTTCAATTTTGCGATCACCCTTTCAAGTTCGGGGTTAGTTATTGGAGAACCCAGGGATTCGACCTCCTCCTCCGAGAGACCAGGCAGATGTACCTCTTTCAGCCAAGACTGGGATGATACGTTGTCTAATTTTTCATCTTTATATAGGGTTTGGTAAAAAGAGCAAAGTATTTCGATGACCTCTTCTCCTCGTTTTCTGAGGACACCGTCCCTGTCTCTCAGGCTAGGAATAACCTCCGGGGGATGAGGACCCTTTGCAAACCTAGCAAGAAGTCTGCTGGGTTTGGTTCCAAATTTGAAGAACTCTGCTTCTTTACGGGATCTAGTTTGATGTTCTTTTTTTTTCCAACCATGACTCATAGTCTAGCTTGGCAGACTTTCATTTAGCTTGGTTTTCTTTAGTTGGAAACTGGGAGAATGTGGTATATGCCTCTCGAAGTTCTTGGCTTAAAGATGCAAGCCTAGCACCGAGTAATTTTTTGGATTGGGAGGCGTATGAAATTAGCCTACCTCTCAAAACTGCTTAGCAGTGTTCCAATATAATTGTGGCGAGGCCTCGTGTTCTGCATTATGTGTCTGGTATTCTAACCACCATCCTTGAAGGACCGTATGGAATTCTTCATTCCTAACAGGATAGGAGGGGAATATCCAAATAAATTCCTGTCCATGGGAGAACCTGTCCCGCAGACGCATTACAATGGGAGCATGATCAGAGATGATCAATTCCCTAATTTCCACGTTTTCTATCCTTGAGAGAAGGTTATGTGTAGTAAAGATATAATCTATCTGGGACCAGCTATTGCGGGGAGGAAAAAAATAGGAGAACTCTCTACCATCCGGGTGTAATATTCTCCAGGAATCGTTTATATTGCTATTTTCCACAAACTTTGCGAGGAAAGATATCCCTTTTTTGGGTGTTGTACCGGGTAATATCTTTCCCACACCTATCCTCGGTCTGTGAAATCACAGCATTAAAGTTGACACTAACAATTTTAGAAGCACATGCATCTTGATTTAAGAGGGATTCCAAGTTTTTATAAAATAAGGAGCCTCCCAAATTTGTTCATGCCCAGTCACTTGCCCCTTACATTTTTTACTAATTGTAAGGACCCCCGCTTTGTTATTAATTTCTGGAGATCCGTACACCTGTCCTACCCAAAACCTCTGCATATGTTGTAAATCCTCAGCAGCTAAATGGGTTTCTTGCAAAAAGGCAAGGTCTATTTTAAGGTGTTTCAGGTGTCTTAGGATCATTACACGTTTGTTGGGCGACCAGAAGACCCTTAACATTCCAAGTTATGATTTTCATGGTTTACTCCCTGAGTGCTTTCAATTTCCCAAGTTATAGTGGGGCTGTGCTCTCTCCGTCAAAAAAATTCCCCCACCCAAAAAATAACTGAACTTTGAAAAGACCAACAAACACGTAGAAAGCTCCATGCCAGAGAACAAAATGCCCAAAACACAGTATCAAAAGGAGTCAAATGCACTCTGGTAAGGAAAGTACAAAACAGTTTTCCCCCAGAACAAGGTGCGTAGTGACTTCTCTTTTTTCCATCACAAGTTATATTGACTGAAAGAGGTTGCCAAGCTCCCTTTAGGTTGGCCTGGCCTGACCTTTACTGTGCCTACCCACAGTGTATGACTGCGATCATTTGTGGTGGACCCTCAGGCAGCTAGTGCACCTAGAGAAACTTAGCTTGAGTGTAACCCATCACAGCCAAAAAACAAATTCTGGTCAGCACATCCATTTTGAAGAATAAACATATAGGTGCACACTGGTTTGGCAGTCAAAAGCTATGCAAACACAACACAATATCAGTAGCATTCTATAAGCACTAAAAGTGGTCAAAAAGGACATACACATTTTTTGGAACAGCATTTCTGCTACTGTGGATTATATGAAAATTTTGAGGTTCTTAGTGTACATTTTCGATCAAAATTGTAAATGCCCACCTACCGCGGCAAGGTGACCCCAATTCAGGTGGGAACCTACGCTACATGCTACCTGTCTTGGTGTCTGTTCAGAGCTCCACATTTCAGGGTTAGAAGGTTCCAGCTATAAACCTGATCTGATTAAAGAGCCTGCACAGTAGGTCTGAACAGACACCAAGAGAGGTAGCATGTAGCGTAGGTTGCCACCTGAATTGGGGTTAACTTGCCCCGGGAGGTGGGCATTTACATTTTTGATGTACAAAATGTATACTAAGAACCTCACATTTTTTCATATATTCCATAGTAGCAGAAATGCTGTTCCAAAAAATTTTTATGTCCTCTTTGACCGTTTTTTAGTGTTTATAGAGTGCTTCTGATATTGAATTGTGTTAGCATAGCTTTTGACTGCCACACTTTTGTGCACCTATACTTCTCTTCAAAATGGATGTTCTTACCAGATTTTGTTTTTCTGATGTTTGTCTGGGAAGTGGTGGTTCCCATCTTGGATTATGCCCTCCAACCACACCAGCACAGGCTTTTTAATAATCAGGTTTTAGCTGAGATCTTCTCTCTGAAATGTGGGGTGAACTGAACAGACACCTATGTAATAAAACCACTTGGCGTCACGCGTGAAGATCTAGACACTTGTCTGCAGTCCACGAGGCCCCAGCGTGACCATGGAATCTAGGACAAGAAGCAGGGCTCTCTAATGCTATTGGGTTCCCTGCTATTCTGTATACTACAATGCCTCATGGAGCGCTGTATCATATGATTGAGAAAGAATGGGAATTCCTTTAATTAATCCGCCTCCCTAGTAAGTCTGTAATGGTTTTGTGAGAAGATGGAAGCAGATAAATTATTTGGCTTACTTAAAGGGGTTTCCTCACCATGTTGTTTCACTAAGTCTCAAGCAGTTGTACGTTTAATCTGCCTCGTCAGCCTGTGGGTGGTTCTATAGCAGCAATTAGCTTCTTTGTAACTAGCTGAGATGTTACACTGACAAGTGCATGGGAATCTTTCAGTAAACACAAAGCTTACATGTGCGTGGAGGAGTGGAAAACAATTGCTTACCTGCCTCTTTACAAGAAGCTTAATGTATTAGAGATAATGAGTTTTTACCAAGAGTGAGCTCCATCCATGGCGATTTCATTCCCTACTCTCTTTCTTATCAGATAGCAGAGATATGGACCTAACCAGAGAAATCTGTGTGTACTCATAGCAGATAAAATCTCATGAATGATGTAAAATCAAAAGACTAATGTACTTAGAAAAATTCTTCAATTACTTTTCCCCAAATGTTGAAAGCTAATCTTTGTAGTGAGAAAACCCCTTTAAGTTTCTTTGCAATGTTTTACCATGAGACAAAGATCTTCATAGGAGCTGGAGACCCAAAACTATCTATGTTACCTATCTGGTAGGGAGTTAGCCCTCTCACCACGCCAAACCCTATTAAGGTTAGTGGCCCTTATATGAAGGCCAATGGGGTCCTCCATCGCTAGTTACTTTATCTTTACTAGACAACCAGTTGCCCAGCAGAAAACTGCCACAGGACACTGTCACATTCAACTATAAGAACCTGCTGTATATGGACAGAACCTGCTGTTGAAAACACAATAAACCCCAGGCTGCACTGCTGTCAATATGGGAATTTTCTTTAAAGGGGTTGTCTCATTACAAATATTAGCTTTCAACATGTAGGGAACACTAAATGAAGATGTTTTCCAAATATATTGCTTTGCTCATTTTTTTGTTGTGAGGCCACACAACCATGCCATTTGTTCACACCCTTCCATTGAGGGCTCTCGATTTCTTATTATGACTGCTTGCCCTGCTATCCCTGCTGTTTGTATATCATGATAGAAGATGTGAGGGGGTCACTTACACAGGTCTTGGCACAGAACTAACAGGCAGCTTGAGAGCCTGTGTGTTTGGTTTGATCTGTTCAGCACCTTGCACCACTGTGCTACTTAGCTCTGAAGCTTGTCTCAGGGGCACCTTCAGAGCTCCTCGAATAGCCTCTAGCTTTAGCAGCTACTCCCCAATATCTATTAGCTGCTCAGTTTGAATTCCAGTAGCTGATTGCTCAATTAAGCCATACAACCTCGACCACGGCCCCAAAGGGAACAGCGATGCCAATACTCATCGAAAAACTCGCCTTGCTCCGGAACGAACCAATACTCTCGAACTACTAACACCCCTCGTCCGTTAAAGCCCACCGACAAACCCCATTAGGTAGAATCCTCAGTATTGTTCTTCTTCACAGGCATAAGGGTAACGGTATTATACAAATAATATAACTTTCCTAGTCAGAAATATGCACCTACCAAACATTGCATGTAAAAGTAAATTGTTTTAGGAAAGTTTCAAAAATAATTGCAATAACCTTTTTTTCCTGTAATACAGTTTAGGAAATAATACATAATGTGGATATACTGTATCTCTAACAAGCCATTCAATACAATAAGCAATTATTTATCATTATCAGTATAAATAAATGTGGTGCAGTTGCTTCATTTCTGCAAATCCAACACTTTTCTGGTCTTGCATAAGCCTTGCACTGGTATTCTGTTCTTAGGGTAATGGGTTTTGAATGAATAAAAATAATCCCAAGTAAAAAATAATATGATTTCTCCCTTTTGCTTTCACTGCATTCGTAACAACTTGAACTATAAACCAACTTTTAAAAATGTAAATTTATTCCACATGGTAATCGTTTGTTTTTGTTTTTTAAAGCAAAATGCTAAAATTGCAGTTTTTTGTAAATCTGCCTCTTGAAAAGCAGAATAAACACCATTAAGAGGGTTGTCTAGTTCCTTCATACAAATGCTTTTATATAAAAGACTAAAAATGTGTCTGCACGGATTTGTTATGGATCACAGAGATACTGTTGAGGCTCACATGTTAACTTGAGTGACCATTAGTGGAAATAAGTTGTAAAATTGGACAAGAATATACGTTAACGTTTGTTACTATTAATAAAAACAGCTGTGTGAACCAAGCTCTATCGAGTAAAACATAGAACAGAGGGCCAAGGCCCCGGATGTTTTAGGATACTAGCAACGCCCTTGCAATTATTATATATTATGACTATACTAACAAGTATATATGCAGAATCACGATGTATGAGTAGTGGGGTGTAAGGAAACAATCTTTATGATTAGCTATGTAAATACATCCTACAAACTTAGAAACTGATTCTAAAAGGGATTCCAAGATTTTAGACGGGGTCTCAGATTCACTATAGTTGACATGTATAGAAATCGGTATTATACCGGGAGGTATATCAATGTAATACACTTTTTACATCATTCTAAGTTACATTTACCAATATATCTATATAGTGCATTGGCTCATGTAACATCGCCCATAACATTCAGAAATAGATTCCAGACGAAGTATTGTGGATCACAGTGCATTTCAATGCCTCACCAGTTATAGATGGAATAGACCGGTCAAGTAATATCTGTTTGCTACTTAGTGGAACCCTATAACATAACAAAGTTTGTTTCCAGCGTGTTCACAACATCCTATTAAAGTAGGAACAGCGGAATGATCCATAAGATATTTCATTTTCACATCAGGATGTTTTCGACATAATCATAGATGCAGTTCAGAGTATTCTTGTCCTCTTGCTATCTCCTATGTATTTGTTTTTTCTGCTTTTCCGTCTCTGTTCTTGATGTCTTCAATCAGCTGATACTTCTTTTGATAGCGATTGTTGTCCAACTATCGTTATCGGGATCGACTACGTCGATTTCGTGAATTATATGACGTATCCCGATAGTCGGATATCAGGTATTATCGCCGATTGACCATTAAAGTATATGGGAGAGGAACAACACTTCATTCTTAGGGCTATGTTATCACACAGCTTTATTTGCAGGGCGTAATTAGCCACGCAATTAGCCTGTGGGTCTGGTGGCGACGCGGGAGCTAGTGGGGCTGGTGTGAGGGGGCCGTCATCTTCGACGGCCCATAGACATTCATTACCTGCGGCGCACTATATGCCGCCTTGGTATTTAACTGTCACTTATCTCACCACTCGCGGTTATTCGGCCGAGCAGGGCTCAGAGGAAACTCATAATCCATAGTTCTTATTGAGGAAATGTGATTCCTCAGGAATGATCGCGCCGATATGTCCGCAAGTTCAGAGTCTCCGTCCTTAGCTACGTGCCGATACAGATAGGCTCTGTTGCGTAATTACGGACAAAAATTACTCCCATTTTTAAGCCGTAAGTGGAAAAATGGCCTTACACCCAAACAGGGGTGGAAGAAGCTGGAATTACATAAATATCAGCTAAACTGGATACGTGCTACATACTTTAGGCAAGGACATTTGGCAACAAGAGTCATCAGTAAAATAACTGAAAGACTGTTCACTATCCCTGTCCTTTCCACAGCTCGACCTCTAACCTGCATGAACCCCACAAATTAAAAAGTGATTAATTATGGGTAGCCTTTTTTCGCGCACCCCTCCACCACTGATACTACAAGCGTCAGAGATCTCACCTGACTAGGACAAACAAGATATATGCTCAGTGATTAACACAACAGCTCCTTATGCATAAAAAACTGAACTCTTTGCTCGCCACTAAACTAGAGCACCCGACGGCTGCAATTAAGAGTATTAGTTATTATATGTGATTACCTATACTGGCGGCTACGCTACCGTACCTAGTGCCAGAACTCGGCTAGTAAATCTTAATACGGCATGAAAAATAGCGCCTATAAACACACCTCAACATGCGCATACTAGAACTGAGCTGCCATCTTGAGCCAATCTGCCACGACGCACGGACATTCAGTAATACGCAATTAAACGTCTATAGGGATAAGTTAAGGGTTTTTGAGAACACTGACCGCACATTAGCTGATTGCAATAGAACTGCACAAAATAGGGACAATTTAATGATAGCAGAGGTCTGTGGCCAAAAGTGATAGGAAAACAATTTATTTGTCAATTGAAAATCACAGAACACTTTGAGCTGCAAAATATCTCCCTTTGTTTCAAAAGCCTCTCCTGTTGTCGCCCCTCCACCGCCCTGTTAGAACAGCTATTGGTTTAAACGCTGAGAGACACCTCCTGCTGTGAAGTGTGATAGACAGAGTTTGAGCTCAAACAGGAAATTGCAGTAGCTTAGATAAATGAGGTGTCGTGTATTTTTTGCAGCCAACGTGAACATACTCACACAAAGTGGTGAGTTGTACATCCTCTCACCCCCCTCTATCTCAGAGCTGATTGGTGGCACCAATATGACAGGAAACGCTGATGAAAATGGCGCGGATAGTAATAGATTATCTGGAATTTCGGCAATTTCCGAATAGCTATAAATCGTGCGATTTTACCCTTTTTTCGATAATATCGCTCATCCCTAGTTACTTTCTCCTCCTTTTACTTGTTTTCCTTTTTTTTAATCCTTTTTCTTCCTGCACCTCACAGAGCATTTTCATTACTAATTTTTTAAGATGCGTCTTTTCTTGATGCCTAGATTCTTCTTCTTCACCACCCGATAGAAAATGCCTTCAATCCCCATATTTGCGCTGTTTATTTTACTGTTGCATTTCTTTGCTTCTAAAAGCCTAGTAGGCCTTATGCCTAAGGCCTACCAGATGTCCACCATATGTCCTGACGCAGGCGATGGCATGACGTCACATCATCGCGCCTCCTGCATCGGGCTTCACTGGAGAAGCCAGCCTACTGCTTGTCGGAGAAACAGGGAGAGGTGACTTTATTTTTTAGGTTTTTTGCACTAATAGGGGCACCGCCTACCTACCTGACAACCTTTTCTACTTAGAGCGTTGACTGGCTGGGGCCTTATGTACCATTGGCCCTACCTATAGGGGTTTTACCGCATAGTGGGCAGCCTATCTACATAGATACCGAATTGGGGGATTACCTATCTTAGAGCATGGATTTAGCTAACAAATTTTCTTAATTAGGGATACCTATCTAAAAGATCTGTAGAGCTATGTTTAGTATTCATGTTGCCCTAGGCACTCACTGGACTATGTTGGACTAGCAATTGTGGCTGAATTCCTGGGGTGCAATGGGTGGAGTTCAAACTGCATAATATGATTCTGAGGGGTAAAAGCCATGGCACAATCTCCAGGGGCTTAATCCTTTGCCCACACAGGAGCCTTTGGCTCTAATATACAGCCTATACCTGCTCTCTTGCTCCCTCCTCATTTGTGTTATGCAGCATAGGGCCAACACAAAACTCAACCCTCAATTATCACCCCATAGCCTCCCCCATCTCCACCAATCGCCCCACTGAGTTTGTACAGAGGTGAGGAACAGCTAAGGAGGTGCTGGAAAAGTGAGGAGTCTAAGATATTTGTGTGTAAATTCTGCAGTCCTGGCTGGGAGAAGTTATCATGGAGGTCTACACTGGATGGAGAAGGAAAGTGGAAGTGAACGACTTATCAGCAAAAACATCAGCTGTGAGTCACAGGATGTAACTGAACTGTGATCACTTACACTGTGTGTCTACAGAGCACTTATGTACAACTGGTATATACCACTATATAGACACTTTATGGTGGTAATAATGGTCTTTGTATCCTGATCTTTATTCAATAATAGTGAAGTGGTATTATGAAGTGGTGATATGTTTTGACGGTATAATTGGGGCCTTATATAGTAGCTTTATGGGTAGTGTTAATCGAACCATTCGAGAAAAGTTAAGTTTGTGCCGAACTTCTCGATTCTTTTTAGAACGGAAAACGATCCATTTTCGCGCGCGCGCTTTTTATGGTTTGTGCGATCAAAGTTCGGATTCGATCATGCGTTTTTGTTTTAATATTTGTGCGTTTCCTGCACTTGGCTGGCATCAGTGCAGAGCACAGAGAAGTGTCAAAAATGTCATCTCTCTTTGGCTGCTAAAATCACATGAGCCTGCCATATGTATTTCACTGTATTCTCTTGTGAACGTCATTTGCAGCTCACTCTCTGTACTGAACAGACTGCTCTCTGTCTGCTTGCTCAAATGCATGCAGGCACAAAATTTCTTAGCGCTTCTAGACAGGAAAAGCTGCTATTTAGATCAGCTAGGAAGTTAATTAGGGGGGTGTACAGCAAACTTAGGGAATCATAGACATCAATAGTTAGGGAGTGTTGCATTGCTGGCTGCATCTTTCCCACACCCAGAAGCTGTTATTTAGCGACATTTGCAGGCTCACTTAACGCCTCTCATATACATCATACGCCTCTCATATACATCATACTCATATAATCATTATCTGTGCCCAAAAGTTCATTTTTGTCGTTTTGGGGTTTCAGTGATTGCATAACACACCATTATTAAATCTCCTATAGCAAGAAATCTATTTCAAATAGTGGTTGGTTGCTGCAAATTATTCTGATTGAAGAAAAAAGTTTTGGAGGTTCACTGATTGTGTAATAAACCATTATCAAATCTTTAGCTTTGTAATATTTAGCTTTTGAACATGGAGAGAACTAGAGGTGGTTAACGAGCAAGGAGGGGCATAGGACGTGGAGCTAGAGATACGAGACAAGGCACTAATACCAGTGCTCCGGACAACACACAAGCGAGCACATCGTCAGTCATAGGACCGTCAGGCCTGTCATCGCTTGCTCGGTTCCCCGTGAGTCTCATTAATGAAGAGCGTCGCCAATCTGTTCTTCAGTGGTTAACACACCCTGCTTCCAGCGGTTTTATCTCCTCTTCCTCTCAGTCATGGGCACAAATGTCATCATCATCAGTTCAACCTGAAGCAAACACAGGCCGAATGTCACAACCCAATATACAGACCACTCCAGATAATCCATATTCTGAAGAGGTCTTTGATCACACAGTGCAGTTGAGGTCAGAAGGCATTTCAAAAGATCAAGAGGCCAAAGAGGATGATTTTGTCTGCTCTGTTGCCAATCGCTGATGCCCTCAGAGGAGGAGAGGGAAGCTGGTCTGTTGGCAGAAATACCGAGCAGTCAACAATGCCTCGCAGTGTCTGTGGCTTCTAGCCCGCAGCTTCAGGATGTAGACACTCAGGAAGAGGACGTCACCTGTGATGATGATGATGATGACATTGCGGATCCAAAGTGGTCTGTTGAGCAGCAGCTGGCGAGGAGGAGGATGATGGGGTAGTGTCAGTGCGGGTCCGGCCTCAGAAAGGGAGAGGGCGTTCGCACAAGTCCGCTGACATTAATCCACCAGCCGTGGTCAGAGGTGGCAGCGGGAACACCGGTACTAGGTCTTCACTGTCGAAGCCTGGGCCTTTTTCGACCAAGCCTCAGATTCGCCAACTGACATCATATGCCTGATTTGCCTTCAATATAAAGAGTTTAAGCACCACGAGCATGAACAGGCACATGCTGCCCTTAGGATCGGTAGACTTATGCACATCCCTTGCCTGGCACATGTCATGAACCTGGTTGTGCAGAAATTTCTCAAGGTATTGACTGTCAGCTGAGGAAGGCACGAGGTCTTAGCTCACACTTCCGGTGTTCGCACCCTGCTTCGGCACAACTGCCAGCGTTGCAGTGTGATCTGGGCCTCCCTGTCAACCGTCTGATATGTAATGTGGCATAACGTTGGAATTCCACCCTACACATACTCCAGCGATTGTCTCAGCAGCGTAATGCCATCATGCAGTATGAAATGTCGCATGGCCTGACTAGCAGTGTTCTGGACCTTGTGTTGTTGATCCATAGAGAGTGGAGGCCGGTGAAGGATCACTGCACCATCCGTGGCAGTTTTGAAGAGGCCACCAAAATGGTCAGTCAGGAAGTTGGCATTGTCAGAAGGACCATTGTGGTTATATTTTTAGTGGAACAACAGTTAGGCAATCTGCGGCAGCAGGTCCCAGCAGTGATGAAGGAGGAGGAGGTGGAACAGAGCCTTACTCGCCGGAGGATGTAGAAGGCCCAACTTTCGCAGTTGTATATGTCGTCTTTAGGAGATGGTTCTAGGTTGAGGGCGGGTGCAGGACGGCAGTTCAGCTAACAGAGTAGAGCGCATGAGGCTAGCCAGGGCTCTGGGAACGGTCAGGATGAGAAAGTGGAGGAGGATGAGGCAGGAGGTGGACACCACTGGTGCTGATTACCCTTCAGTGGTAAGAGGTTGGCACAGATTACAGGAGGAGGAAGAGGAAGAAGATCACATCAGTGCCCCTTAACCCCGAGGCTTGGGAGATCCTGGCAGCATCTCACACATGAGTGCTTAGATGCTACATTACTTGCAACATGATCCACGCAGCAAGGCAATAAAAATGAACAACCTCCTTGATCTACGTTACAAGATAAAAGTGAGCAATTTCCTTCCACCCACACAAATTGACAGTAGAATGCAGGAATTTGAGACAGTGCTCACTGACCAATTCGAGACATCTTTTGCGTCTTCACATTCTAATGTCACGGTGGAACAACGTCAGCAGCAATAGAATGGCAAGTAGCCGCAGCACCTGCAGTGTGGCAGAACTCTACTGGGTGACATTTTGCAATCCATGTTTACCTCACCAATGCCTGCAAGGCAGGGCAGCAATTAGACACACAAAGACTGCCTTAAGACCATGGTCCATGACTACCTGCGGCTCATCACCGATATTTTTGGACTTGGTCTGGACCCATTCAACTTCTGGGTGTCCAAACTGGATGAGTGGCCTGAGCTTGCTCGACACACCTTAGAAGTTTTATCCTGCCCAGCAGCTAACGTTATCTCAGAGCACACATTCAGCACATCTGACAGGGTGATAACTGACAAACGTATCTGTCTTTCCCTTGACAATGTGGATCATTTGACGTTTATCAAAATGAATCAAGCGTGGATCTTTGATGATTTTGTTTCCTTGGTTGCCGATGTCACTGACTAGTAAACCGTAGCACGTCTTCTTGACAATGTGAAACACACATTTAAGCTACACTATATCTCATGTTTGTAGTTCCTGTGCCTGCTGCTTCTACAAATTGTATTCTACTGCTGCCAACAGCTAGATCTACAAGTCTTACAGCTGAATTTATTTTTAAATATGCACCTGTATGACCTTGATGTGCACTGCATACACCTCTTACTCCTCCTCCTTGTAGCCCTCCAAATCTTTATTTTTAAATGCCTCCACCTGTACTACCACCAAATGTACTAAGTCCTGTTATCCTGAACCTCACTGTTCCCCATTGACGTGTTCTCGCTGTCACCAATGGTACTGCAATCTAATCTAGTCGAACCGGAACCTCCATGTTCCTCATTGGCATGTTTTCGCTGCCACCAGTGGTACTGCTGACTAATGTTGTTGAACCGGAACCTCAATGTTTCTCATTTGTATGTTCTCGCTGCCACCAATGGTACTGCTGTCTAATCTAGTCGATCCGGAACCTTGCTGTTCCCCATTGCCATATTCTCGCTGCCACCACTAGTACTGCCGTCTAATCTAGTCGAACCGGAATCTCGCTGTTCCCTATTGGCATGTTCTCGCTGCCCCCAATGGTACTGCTGTCTAATCTAGTCGAACCGGAACGTGGCTGTTCCCCGCTGCCATGTTCTCGCTGCCAGCAGTGGTACTGCTGGCTAATCTTGTTGAACCGGAACCTCCATTTTTCGTATTGCCATGTTCTCGCTGCCACCAATGGTACTGCCACCTAATCTTGTCGAACCGGAACCTTTCTGTTCCCCATTGGCATGTTCCCGCTGCCACCAATGGTACTGCCGTCTAATCTAGTCGAACAGGAACCTCGCTGTTCCCCATTGCCATGTTCTCGTTGCCACCAATGGTACTGCCATCTAATCTAGTCTAAACCGGAACCTTGCTGTTCCCCATTGGCATGTTCTCGCTGCTACCAATGATACTGCAGTCTAATCTAGTCCAGCCTGCAGAGGCGTAAGTTGAAGTTCTTGGGCCCTAGTGCAAAAAGTGAAATGGACTCCTGCCAGTTACCATGTGCCATTTCCAATACTGGTGTCGTCTTATGTGTCAATGGGGCTTTTGGGTCCCCTCAGGATGCAGGGCCCGTAGCAGCTACTACCGCTGCACCTCCTATAACTACGCCCCTGCATGCAAGCTCTCCTCATCTTTTCAGTTAGCTATTGAAAGGAATGAAGTATTTTAGCCACTCAAATCTTATCTGTAACACTTAGAGCCAAAATTTCTTCACTAAGTTGAACCACATATCAAGTTTACAATGATGGAGGGTAATTACAGCTTCTCCACTCATCTTCAGCTGTACAGGTATAAATATTAACCCGAAAATCTTCTCCCATTGACTTTAATGGGGTTCGAGTTCAACTCAAACTTGAACACTTTGAAGTTATTAGTTCGACTCGAACTCAAACATTTAACTGTTCCCTCATCACTAGTTATGGGTATTGTTTGCCTTGAAAGTAGGATTTGATTGGTAGCAATATGTTGGTAATGTATATGGTATGGTACTTGCTCCTTGTATTGTTTAACTATTAATCAGAGATACTGGTAATGGTTTGTGTTTGCGGGGGGGCGGGGGAATATAGGAGGGTGGCATTCAAAAGTTTGCTATGGGACCCAGTCTTTTCTAGTTATGCCCCTGTTTTAATCAATTTCTATAACAATATTTTATTAGCGAAAATTCAGTGGGAAAGGTACTGTCCATACATGCATTCTGTTTATTGATACACGTCCTAAGGAGAACACAATACAGTGGATGTTAACCTTATTGAAACTCATCAGAAACTCACAATATGGAAAATACCAGAACATATTCTAAGTCTTTTTGTGACTGCTCAAATGGGTTACATATTCAAATGAGCAAACAATGATTTACATTGTTACCTGGTTGTTACCTCTCTAATAGGTTTATTCAATAACTGAGTAGCTACCACATGAACCTTCTCTATTGGTTTCACATGTACTGGTACATGACTTTCCAATTAATAATGATTACAAAATGAAGGTTAGGCTTTTTAAAAAATGTTTACAGCAAAAGTTGGTGGTAACTGTATACCAACTACACATTTTTGAAAAAATAGATATATAGTTGGCATACAGTTACCTACAGTTGTCATTTCACCTGTTTGACCGGTATGTTTTTTCTTTGTCATTTTTTAGTAGGTGTCTCGAAATATATACTGTGCAAATGTATGCAAACGTATAGATACTTCTCCGACTGATTTCCTTATCAAGAAAAAAAAAAACATCAGCAGTGATATACATATTTTTTGTGATTTCTGTTGTTTTAAAGTCTGATAGTTGAAATGTTAGAGTAGTATCAAATAATAAATCACATTTTTGCATAAGACTGCCCCATAGAAGTCTATGAATGCTGCACAGTATAGATTTAGATATTTTGGGAGACATGTATATACGGAACTGTGCCAGTATTCTGGTGTCCTTTTAGTCCTTTTAGTCCAAAAACTGGTGCAGCCCAATTCTCTAGATGTATGAGCAGGCGCACTCCAACAGTAGGCACATGTTGCGGCACCCGCTGTACTTTGTAATCCACCTAAGGCTATGTTCACACGGTTTATTTTGGGACGTATTTCAGCCCATAATTAGCCTTAGGCCCGGTTCACACGGCTTATTCAAGCCGTAATTGCGGGACGGATCCCGCCCGCAATACGGCTTGAATAAGGGGCGGGGCTAGGGGCGTGTATTCCACCGGGATAATGTGCATGTCACTTTCTCCCCGCCCGGCGGATTCGCCGAGCGTGTAGGAGAGACAGAATCCACAGTTCTCTATGAGAACTGTGGATTACCGTAATGGCTGGGACAGATGGCAGCGTATTGCAGCGTAGTACGGCGCGCAATACAGCTGCAATCCGTCCCTGAAATAAGCCGTGTGAACGGCCCTATACTGTGCGAATTACGGTCTGAAATACGTCCCGGTCATTACGGTAATCCACAGTTCTCAAAGGGAACTATGGATTACGCCTCCTCTCCCTGCTCGCACAATACGGAGAGCGGGGAGAGAAGTGACATGTTGCTTATTCACGGCGTATACGCGCCGTGGATAATGCATGTCTATGGGGCCGGCGAGCTGCCGTCCCCCCCGCCCCCGTACACACAGCGTAATTGTGGGACGAAACACGTCCTGCAATTAAGCTGTGTAAACATAGCCTAAGATGTCGGGGTGTTCTGGAGGCATGTCACAGCACAACCTTATGATTCTACACGTTTATGAATGTAGGACGACAAAGCTAGGGGCATTACTGCTGGAACAGCCAGACCAAGTTAAAAGGGGTTTACCTGAGCCTAGTGGAACTAGAAAGTGCCAAATCTATAACCCGCAGTAGAACAGGTTCATACATTCAGGCGCATACTACACTGATTTAAAGCTATTTAGAACTGGGCTCCTCTTTGCGCCTAGATCATACATGTCGCCCTTTATTCATATCTATTTGTATTCTGCCAACTGCATGTCTAAATGTGGGGTGAATGTAGTCTAAGAAAAAGAACATACTGACTCTTAAGAAAATGCTGGTTGTATTCATCCTGAAACTGTTCAGAACTGTTAAATCTAAATCTGAAGTCACATATTTAGTACATCTAGCCACATTGCTGCAGTTTTTCAAGAATATAGAAAGTATTTAAGAAAAGAAATGAGTGCAAAAGAATACTGTAACTAGAGATGGGTGAATTTCCCGAAATTCGTTTCGTTCACTTCGCCGAATTTCTCGGCAAAAAATAACTTCGTTCCGAATTACTTCGGCACGAATCACGTTAAAAAGCAGCTATTTCCAGGCTGCACAGAGCCTGCAGGGTGCTTTTGAACTTTTGTGCCATGCTTAAATAGCAGGGGGGACTTTTTTTTCTTCATACAATGTTGTGTTTTAGTATGAACGCAGAGATGCCGCCGTCTTAGATCGCTTCACTATAAAATTCCCCGGGCCTTAAGAGGGCAAAACTGACCAAAAAACTCAAGCGGAATGTAGCTGATAAATCATCCCAGCGAAAGCTGGAAAAAAAACAAGCTGAGAGCTCAGGTGGCAAAATTTATGACAGAGTGTGGGGTGACGGCGGAAAGCCCCCAGCAGCATGAGGGACAGGCAGGGCACAATGAAAACTGGAGGGGGCAAAACTTTAGGAAGCCACAGAGGGCAAAAAGACTGAGGGGGGGAGGTCCCCCGGAAGCAGCAATGGGGTCGGCATGGCACAAGACATTGGGGAGGTGGCAAAACAGGAGGAACCCACAGAATGGCACAATGACTGAAGCGGGAGGTCACGGGGGGCAGCAGCATGGGTCAGAAAGTGGACAATGACACAGTTGGGAGGACACAGCAGCAGCCACACGCAGCAGAGGTCAGCAGTGGCACAATCACATTCTGGGTGGCAAAACGGGGAGGATGCCACGAATGGCACAATACTAAAGGGGGGGGGAGGGTCACGGCGGCAGAGCATGAGGTCAGGCAGTGGCAAAAGACATTTGGAGGGGCAAAACAGGAAGAAGCCACAGAAGGGCACAATGCTGGTGCGGAGGTCCGCTGCAGCAGCAGAGGTCAGGGCAGTGGCACAATGACCAGTGTGGGGGACACGCAGCAGCCCACAGAGCATGAGGTCAAAAAGGGGCAAAATGACACAGTGTGGAGGACAGGGCATCACCCAGCAGCAAAGGTCAGGCAGGGGCACAAGACATTTGGAGGTGGCAAACAGGAGGAAGCCACAAAGGCCAATACTGAGAGCGGGGTCACGGGCGGCAGCAGCATAGGTCAGGCAGGGGCACAATGACATTCGGGAGGTGGCAAAAAACAGGAAAAGGAAAGCCACAGAAGGCCCCAAAAAAATGAACGAGACAGGCCCGGCGGCAGCGCATAGGTCAGGGCAGTGGCACAATACACAGTGTGGGGACATGGCAGCAGCCACAGCACAGTGAGGTCAAAAAGGGGCCAAAAATGGACACGTGTGGAGGACACGGCAGCAGCCACAGCAGCACATGAGGCAGAAATGGCACAATACACAAGGTGGGAGGACAGGGCAGCAGCCACGCAGCGAAATAGGTAGACAGGGGCACAATAACATTCTGGAGGGGGCCCCAAAACAGTTTTGCCACAAGTGGCCAACCACAGTGTAAGGTCACAACAGCAGCAGTATGGTCAGGCAGTGGCACAATGACATTCTGGAGGTGGCAAAACAGGAGGAAGCCCCAGATGGCACAAGACTAGAGGGGAGGTCACGGGCGGCAGCAGCAGGGGTCGGGCAATGGCACAATGACACGTGTGGGGGACATGGCCAGCACCCACAGCACAGCAGGGGGCAAGAGTAACAATGAAAAATTCTGGAGGTGGCAAAAAAAGGAGTAGGCCCACAGGTGGCCAATGACAGAGATTTGGGGACGGCGGCGGGGGAAACAGCATGGGGGTCAGAGAGGGGCACAATGACGTGTGATGCACGGCAACAGCAACCCAAAGCACATGGGGTCATGAGGGGCCAATGAAAAGGTTTTTGAGGGGGTGGCAAACCATCCCGGGAAAAGATGGGGTAGGCAGATGTAGAAAATGGCGCAGATGTGGGGCATCGGGCGGGTGGGGGCTCAAAAAGGGCTGAGGGGTTTTTTGACCAGACTGACGCCTAAGGCTTTGGGGTTTTGGGAAATCCTGGCCGATCCACGCCTGATTAAACTTGAAAAAGGGTCAGTCTTCCCACATTTCCCCCTGGACAAGGGGGTTCTCCTTGGGTAACGATGGCCCCCGCCGCACTGAACCCCTGCTCGATGCCACACTACTGGCTGGGCAGGACAGCTTCTCCACTGCAAACTCGGCAAGTTGCGGCCACACATCCGTTTGGCGCCCATAGTCCAGCAATCTTCTAACTGAGGGGGGCAGAGTGCTGTCCAAGTAGGCCACAAACCTTTTTGGTTCGGGGGCTGCCCCGGTCCGCTGCTGCTGCTGCTGCCGGCGACTGCCCCCCTCATAGGGGGGTGTAAAGGGAAGCGCTCATCAGTGACCCCCAGACTTGGGTTTACTACTGATGGAGCGGTACGCCCACCCCCCCCCCCCCTTTCCCCACAGCCGCAGCAGAGTACTTTAGCACGGGGAAACCCCCCCCGGCAACCGTCAGAGGAGGGACGATGTGCACATAGGCACGGCCAACTGATTACGGAGGATTTCCCTATATATTTAGTTTGTCTTCCCTCTCATAGGGGGAAAAAAAGGCTCCCATTTTGGACCGGGTAGCGGGGGGCCCCCAATAGGGGGAGACCCAGAAGTCATCCCTCTCCCGGATGCTGACATTGGCTGTACTAGCCAGGCAAATAAGCATGCTGCGGGCCACTGCACAAGTGAAACTCTGGGGGGGCCCCCTGCCTCCTTTTTCCCACGTATACTGCCACGGGCTTGGGGTATTTCCCCGTCTTTCCCCATCCCATCCACCCCCTCCCCGCTGCTCCTGCCCCTCCCTCTTGTCACCGGGTAAAAAAACCACTCATTTTACCAGACAATGTTCTGCCCAATTTCCTCCCCCCCTCCTCCTCCTCCATGTTAGTCCCCACCGGGCTCATGTGGCCACGAGATGTATCCCCGTCCCATCCCCTGCCCAACAGATTTTTTAGCTCTGTTTTCCCGGACATGAAAGAGTGGAAAGACGTTATTCATCCCGTTTTTCCTGGCGATGACAAATAAAGTCCCTCCTCGAAAAGGGGCCTCAAAAAACGGCAGGTGTCACGCATGAGCTGCCCCTGGCTACTCAAAGTTACACAGGGAAGTACTTCTGTCTGCCTGATCATCAAAAAATGTTAATGGCCTTTCTCTGTTCATACAGTCGGCCAACAGTGCAGGGTGGAATTCCGGGGGAAACATCGCATATCGTGTGTTGGGGGGGGCCCTTCTGCCCCGCAACCGAGGAGGGGTTCCTTTGGGTTTTGGGACGAAAGGGTAAAGTGCATCACATTTCCGGCCCTTTCAGAATTTCTGAAGATCGGGGGAAGACTTCAGGAAACCCTTTTTACAACCCGATTTGAACACATGCCCAAGGGGGGCATGGGCCATCCCTCCCCCGGGGCAGCCGGGGCACCATGTTCCTCCCCTTGTCCGTCACCCCCTGGGTTTCCCATTTGCAGTTTGGGACGAGAAAGCCAACATCATTTCTTGCTGCATGACGCGGACAGTTTCCTCCCCTGGGGTGATTCATTCGCCGAGGGAACCAGGTGTAGAACTGCGTGTCACCGCTGTGCCCTACACATGTGGAGAGGAGCAGTACTTTGGGGGGCTGAGATGGTGGTGGTGGTGGGGGAGGAGGAGGGGCGGACATTGGCGCAGGAGCCTCAGTTTTACAACGTTGAGGGAATGCGGGTCTCCTGTCCAAGTTTTTTTGGTTGGGCCCGGGGGGGAAAAACATTCCCCAGTGGGCCGTAAAGGCATGTACTGGGCCCCGACCAGTTAAGCTCCGACGTCCGCGGCTGTCGTGAACCTTGGGGAAAAAACCCTAAGCTCAAGGCCCGGGCCCACTTTGTTCACATATTTTTGAAAATGCTGGGACTGCCTTTTTGGAAATAAATTATGGCTTGGAACTTTCCCTCTCGGCTCGGTACAACCCCTTAGTTCTCTGAAGGGGCAGAGTCCACCCTTTGGAAAGGGAGGACTGCAGTACCAAAAACTTGGACAGGAGATGGTCAGCGCTGCACCCTTTGGATTTTTGGACGCATACTTTTGTCCCCCTTTGCAACGCCTCGCTGAGACGCTGGGGCCATTTAGTAGCGGGAGCAGGGGCATCTGGCCCGGGAATGAGTCAAAGAAAAACAGCCCCTTTTGCAGGGTGGGGCCTTGATGGCGCAATGGCATCGTGCCACGGGGCTGCTTGCTGGGGGGCAGGGTGAACCCCACCAATTTTAGTCACATTCCTTTTCCCCCGGCCACTGGATGGTGACGCTGATGTGTTGACACAGGGCCTGGTTTTAACGTTAGCTCCCTGGCCACGCTTCACTTTTTCCCACAGATTCACAATACCCCCTACGGGTCCTCCGGTGTCTTTGCAAAGAACTCCCACACCGCTTAAAAGCTGATTTTACCGCCAACGCTCCGCACTGATTGACTACTAAAAGCCGCTGCCTCGCTGACCCCTGTCCCCTTTCTTTCTTAGACCTGCAAGCGGGTTTTCTACCCCCTGGCCCCTTGGCTCCCACCCCACACTGCTCTACCCTGCTGACTCACGGCCCCACACAACCACTTTTCTGGCTGCCCCCTTTTCCCGACCGCAAATGACCCCCTCTTTTTTCCTGACGATTAAAACAACCCTTTGCCTCACCCGGCTCCCAAGTGCGGGCGGCTACATCTCATCTATTTGTGTTTCTTTGTCCCCTGCTGCCTCATCACCCCGGTCTTTGGGATGCAAGGGGGACCCCTCACAAATGACCCCCCCAGCCCCTCCCACATCTATACTTTGCCCCCTATCAAGAACAAGGGATAGGGGGCCCCCTTTCTTTGCTGCCCAAATACTGCGACTGCCCTCCCCAAATTTTTTTTATCCTCGCTATAAAGTGGCCTGAGCCCCAACCCCAAGTAGATCCTGGCGAGGGAACCCCATGGGGCAGAGGGGGGTTGAGACAGGGAGGGCCCTGACCCCCCCCGGGGGCCCTGCCAACTAAGGGGTGTTTTTTACGTTCCCCCCGACTCTGGCTGGGGTTGTCAGATGCATCTGGGAGGAAGTGGATGACCTAGTCAACCAATCAAGAAACCCCTTGGGGTTGTAGTCATTTCACGGGGGGCTAGATGACAGCGGCAGTTGTGGCCTCACCCAGTGACCCCTCTCCCGTCCCCCCCTTTCTGTCGCGACCTTGGGCCGCTCCAGGAATGTTGTGCCCCTGGGGGGGGCCCCCTGCAGGTGAAAAGCCCGCCACCTCTCTGTCGAATAAGTTTTTTTTTTTCTAAAATGTACAACAAAATGTTTGATAAGATATCTTTTAATAAATACACACCCCGATTTGGTCCAAAGAACCCCGTAAAAAGCTTTGGGTAACCCGGGGTATAAATTTCGCTCCACAAATGGGGAAGAAAAATGACTTGTATGTGCCGTTTAAAAAAATCTGTGTATTTTACTGAAATAAAAAGCCAAACAGGCTTAATTAACCTTTTAGATATGAATTATGCTACAAAATTTTTCTGTGGCGGTGAAAAAAAAGTTTTTTTTTTTACTGAGTACAACTGCAGAAAAATACTTAGTTAACCCTTGGATTTAAAAATTGCGCAAAATAATTGAGCAGGGGGCCCAAAAAAACCCTTTGAGCATGTTTCAAAGGCGTGTATTTTTTCACACACAACAAGAGGAAAACTTGTAATTAACCTTTGCTTGGAAATTTTGTACAGGGAAAAAAATTTTTTTTGCCGGGGAAAAAGATGTTCTTTTGTCACCACAAAAGAAATAACTTTAATTAACCCCTGGTGTAAATTATCAAAAGAATTGTACAGCCAAAAACTACCAGCTTGTTACATAGTTTACATAGTTACATAGTTAGTAGGTTGAAAGAAGACACATGTCCATCGAGTTCAACCAAGGGTGGGGAAAATGTGGGTGAGGGAGAGAGACAAGGACTTAAAGCCCAGGCTCTCCACTGGTTAATGCCCCGAAACCCACAAGGCAAGAACCAACCTGCTCCAGTATAGACCCTATATCTGACCCCAGAGCCGCCACCGGCCAGGATCCAGAATTTTACCTAGCTACGTACGCATTAATATTCTTTAGTTCCAGGTAGGTATCTAAGCCTTTCTTGAAACTCTCTACAGTTCCTGCTGTGACCAGCTCCTCAGGCAGGCTATTCCACAGATTTACAGTTTCTTACAGTGAAGAACGCTCTTCTCCTCTGGAGATTAAATCTTTTTTTCTCTAGTCGAAGGGAATGTCCCCTTGTCTTTTGAGGGGGCTTCACCTGAAATAATTTTTCCCCATACTTTTTGTAAGGACCATTTATATATTTATATAAATTAATCATGTCCCCCCGAAGCCGTCTTTTCTCAAGACTAAATAAGTTCAATTCTACTAACCTCGCCTCATAACTAAGATGCTCCAGTCCCCTTATAAGTTGGTTGCTCGTCTTTGTACTCTCTCTAGCTCTATTACATCTCTTCTATAAACTGGGGCCAGAACTGAACAGCATATTCTAAGTGAGGTCGCACCAATGCTTTGTACAGCGGTAGAATGACATCCTTGTCCCGCGAGTCCATGCCTCTTTTAATACACGCCAATATCTTACTGGCCTTAGAGGCAGCTGATTGACATTGCATGCTGTTCTGTAGTTTATGATCTACAAGAACGCCCAGATCTTTCTCAACAAGCGATTCTCCAAGTTTTTCTCCCCCTAGGACATATGATGCCTGTATATTATTTCTCCCCAGATGCAGAACCTTACATATTTCCACATTGAACACCATTTGACAAGTGGATGCCCAAGCACTCAGTGTGTCCAGGTCTGCTTGCAATTTATGAGCATCTTCCATAGATTGCACTACCCTACATAGCTTGGTGTCATCTGCAAAAATCGAAACCGTGCTATTGATCCCTTCCACTATATCGTTAATAAATACATTAAATAAGAGAGGACCCAATACTGAGCCCTGCGGCACACCACTCTCAACCGGGACCACTCAGAGTAGGATTCATTTACCACCACTCTCCGAGTACGATCCAGCAGCCAGTTTTTAATCCAATTACACACTGTTATCTCTAACCCAATGGATTCTAGTTTACCTAACAAACGCTTATGCGGGACAGTGTCAAACGCCTTTGCAAAGTCTAAAAACACAATATCCACAGCTGCCCCGCTATCCGACTTCTACTCGCCTCTTCATAAAAAAGAAATCAGATTGGTCTGACAGCTTCTGTCCTTAGTAAATCCATGCTGGCAATCACTAATAATATTGTGTTTGTCAACATACTCCTGTATATAGTCCCTCATGAGCCCTTCAAACATTTTTTCCCACAACAGATGTTAAACTTACTGGTCTATAATTACCTGGGCAGACTTAGAACCTTTTTTGAAGATGGGAACTACATTTGCCTTGCGCCAGTCCCTGGCACTATACCAGTCACCAAGGAATCTCTAATATCATGTACAGGGGCACACTGATAACCGAGCTGAGCTCTTTAAGAACTCTTGGGTGAATGCCATCAGGGCCTGGAGCCTTGTTCACATTCAGTTTATTTAACTTGGCTTTGACTTTTTTCTACACTGAGCCAATTAATTATAGCAGATGATGTATTAACAGAACTGGCACCACCTAGATCTGCACTTGGCCCACCCCCTCAACTACTATCTCCTTGATAGTATATACTGAGCTGAAGAACCTATTTAGTACCTCTGCTTTCTCTTGGTCACCAGTGACCAGCTCCCCATCACAGGTTTTTAAGGGTCCTACTTGCTCTGACTTTGGCTTTTTGGCATTTATATGTTTAAAGAATTTCTTGGGGTTAGTCTTGCTATCCTTGGCCACTTGCCTTTCATTTTGAATTTTAGCTGCTTTTATCACTTTTTTACAAATTTTATTAAGCTCTTTGTAATTTTCAAAGGCTGATGCCGAGCCCTCTGACTTATATTTTTTAAAGGCCCTTTTTTATTGTTTATTGCCCTCTTAACAGAAGGTAGAAGCCATGTTGGTTTTAGTTTTAGTCGCCTATACTTGTTACCCATAGGAATATATTTTGCAATAAATTTCCCCAAAGTATATTTAAAGCTCCTCCATTTGGCTTCTATATCACTATTTGCTAATAGCTGCTCCCAGTCTAGGTCCTGTATTGCGTCCCTCAATAAGCAAAATTTTGCCCTTTTAAAATTAAATGTTTTTACTTTCCCGCTCTGTTTTTCTTTTTTCCAGTTTATGCTAAAATAAATTATATTGTGGTCACTGTTACCTAGATTTTCAGAAACCGTGACCGTTCCGACAAGTTCTGCTTTATTAGAAATGACCAGATCCAACAGAGCATCACTTCTAGTGGGTTCCTCCACAAACTGCCCCATAAAATTATCCTCTAACAGATTGAGGAACTTCCTTCCTTTTTCAGTCGATGCAGAACCGTGACCCCAGTCAATGCCTGGGAAATTGAAGTCACCCATTATTATCACTGTACCTGCCTGAGTTGCCCGCACCATTTGATTATGCATCTGTTCTTCTATCTCCTCAGTGATGTTCGGGGGTCTATAGATTACACCAAAAATAATATTTTCTGCATTAATCCCACCTTGTATTTCCACCCACAATGTTTCCACATCATTAGCTACTCCGCCCTGTATTACCTCTTTCACATTTGCCTTCATATCACTCCTTACATATAAACACACTCCTCCTCCCCTCCTGTTCGCTCTGTCTTTCCTAAATAGATTAAAACCTTGAAGGTTGACCACCCAATCATGCGAGGAGTCCAGCCATGTTTCAGCAATACCTACCACATCAATCAACTCCTCTACAACTAGCGCCTCAAGTTCCCCTATTTTGGTAGCAAGACTTCTAGCATTTGTGAATAGACATTTTAAGTTCCCTTCCAGTTTTACACTTTCCGTCAATGGTTTGGGATTGTATCTAACATGTTCATTAGACATCATGGGATCATACATTACCCGATCAGTAGACAGCATTGGATTAAACGTTACCTGTTCAGATGGCGGTTTTCGATTAAACATCTCTCCTTCGGTAGATGGCATGGGATTATACATTACCCTTTCAGATAATGGCACGGGATTATACATTATACCTTTATTAGACAGCATGCGATTATTAATTATACAGTTAGTAGATGGCATGAGATTACATGAGATATTGTGGGTACTTATATCTTCAATGCTTGTTTGCAACACATGGATCTCCTTATCCACTGGTCTTCTCCACCTCCCCCATTCCACTTCTCCACCCGCCGATATAGTCTGCCCACTCTCTAACCTATCTAGCCCTTCTTTTTCTAAAATTGTCCTCCCTCCTCATCCCTAGTTTAAATACTCCCGCACCCCTTCTAGAATTCTTTCCCCCAGCACAGCAGACCCCCTTCCATTCAGGTGCAATTTATCTGTAGAAAACAGATTGTACCCCAATGAAAAATCAGCCCAGTGCTCTAAGAACCCAAACCCCTCTGTCCTACACCAAGACTTCAGCCATGCATTTAACTCCCTGAGCTCCCGTTGTCTTTCCTGAGTAGCGCATGGCACCGGCAGTATTCCAGAGATCACTTCGTTCGTGGTCCATCCCTTCAGCTTTGAGCCTAGTTCTTTAAAATTATTCTTTAGGAGCCTCCACCTACCGTGTATTCTGTCATTGGTTCCAACATGGACCACAACAGCTGGGTCATCGCCAGCCCCTCCCAGTAATTTATCCACCCGGTCCACCACATGCCGAACCCTGGCCCCAGGGAGACAAATTATGCAAAAGAATTGTACAGCCAAAAACTACCAGCTTTGTAGCGTTTTACAATCGCGTGTATTTTACGCTACACAACAAGAGAAAAACTTGTAATTAACCTTCGGTTGTGAATTATGCTACAGGAAAAATGTCTTTTTTTCCGGTGAAAAAGACGGTTTCTTTTAGTCACCACAGCAGCAGAACAATGCTTAATTAACCCCTGGATGTAAATTGCGCAAAAGAATTGAGCAGCCAAAAATTACCAGCTTTGTAGCGTGTTACAATAGCGTGTATTTTACACTACACAACAAGAGAATAAATTGTAATTAACCTTTGCTTGTGAATTAGGCTACAGGAAAAATTTATTTTTTGCCGGTGAAAAAGACTTTTTATTTTAGTCACCACAGCAGAACAACAACGCTTAATTAACCCCTGGATGTAAATTGCACAAAAGAATTGAGCAGCCAAAAATGAAGTGGTATTTGTATTGTAAAAATGCTGTTTCTTTAAATGAATACAGCAGGAACAGGCTTGGATCACCCTTGGATATTTAATGTGCTGTGAGCAGATAGCATTAAAATGTATATGCAGCTGCACTGGACGGACACTGGACTTCAGATCCAATACTCCACAAAATCAGAAATAGAACGTTAAGAGAAGCAGTCTCTGAGACAAGCTGAGACACCCCGCAAAAATCGCTGTATAAAAATGAGTTCTTTAGCATCAGCTATCATAAGCAGCTGCGGCAGCACCTTCCCTACTCAGTACAGTGAGAGCGGTATGAGCTCCCAGCGTCGCGCCCGGACTTATATAGTGCGGTGACGTCACAGAATCCCGCCGGTCTCTGATTGGCTTCAGCTCTGCATATGTCATGCAGGCTATGCCCTTCTTCATCCCAGAGTTCTTTGCCCCATGTAACGCCATGTGCTCGCAGCCATTTTATCAATCAAAAGCACACTTCGTTCACGCGAAGTACCCCAAACTTCGACTTCGTTCCGAACCGAAGTTTTTCCTGAAATTCTAAACGAATTCCACTTAGTTAGAATCAATTCGCCCATCTCTAATTATATTTTTATATTCTTGTTTAAATGCCCTTTGTATTTTGCCACGGGTTTTCACCTGAAAATGATGGATGCCCATGCAATAGATCAGGAATCCAATGGTCATTTCTATAGGACAAGGCAGTGTAGATCAGTCGAACATGTAAGAACCTTGACCCTGCGTACGCATGCGTATATTTTACATGCTTACTGAGATGTCCCTTGCAATTGATGATAGACCCTCTAGCTGAGGTAGCGCGCTTCTGTTAACGATCCAGGACTTGTAGACATCCCCATTCATCAATACCACGCGCTGCTTAATTCTTATTATAACGGTCGACCAGGATCGCCTCGGTTCAGGGAGTCTTTCCAGCAACCCTTATATCAGTTCATGAACAATTATTATCATCAAGGCGTGCAGGATATTTCCATAAGCAAACTTTACTTTATATAAATCAGTGAAAAACACAAGACAACAAGAAATTTTTAAAACCTGGTGCCGTATCAGTTGCACAGTGGCATACGTCCAATATTTGTTTTCTTGAAGTCCCCAATCATTCTGTGTGGACTTCTGACAGAGCGGATAGTCGCTGTAGTACGTGCTGCGACGTTTCGGAAGAACTATCTTCCTTTTTCAAGCATGCGTACTCCATTCCATGCCACGTTTAAATACCCTCCCATTATCACGTGGGATACATAGCACACTCCTTTTAAAACCACAGTAAAAACAAAATTCCCAAGATCTCAATGCTAGCACTATATATAACATTTCAGGCTAAAACTTTCATTGAGACCCTATGCTAAGGACTCTAACGTGTAGATCCAAAATGCTTCACATTTCAGAGCATTTGGACAATTTCACACTCATTCCTGACATTGATCTCCTCCAGTTTGCACCATTTGAGATCACTCACTTGGTGCCTGGATTCATAGAAGTGGCGTGCCACCGAGGTTTTGCCATATCTTCTACTCTCCTGGATTTTATCTTTTTGTTGCATCTTCCTCTCAAAAGTACGTATTGCTGACTTATGTTCCGTAATTCTTTGTTTAATCTGCCTGCTTGTCTGTCCTACATATACCCTACCACATGGGCATTTTAGGGCATATATAACATTTTTGCTATTGCAACTATGATACCCTTTGATGTCTATTTCTGTCCCTTTCATAGGGTGGGCAAATTTTGATCCCTTAATTATGGCGCTACAATTAGAGCACGCCATACAGGGAAATGTACCCTGTTTTGTTGCTCTTATCTTCTGTTGCCTAGTTCTCCTTTGCCTTACAATATCAGATCTTACAAGATCATCTCCTATTGATTTTCCCCTCTTGAAAATGTACCTTGGACGCTTTTTAAACAAGTAACCATATTAGTATCCTTTTGTAATATATGCCAATAGCGGTTGATAGTCCGCTTAATAAGTTGGGCTTTCTCTCCATAAGTAGTAATCATAGTACATCTGTCTTTGTCATCATTCTTCTGTCTAGAATTTCTCAAAAGTCCCTCTCTATCTATTTTTCCAACCTCATCACCAATTTCTCTCATCTTATTGGAATCATAGCCTTTTTCCTCAAATTTTTTTATAATTTTCTCTTTCTGTATGTTATATTTAGTATCATCCGAGCATATCCTCCTTGCTCGGATGAACTGCCCTCGTGGTATTCCAGCCAATACTTGTGGGGAGTGACAGCTGGCTCTGTTTAGTGTATTATTTCGATCTGTAGGTTTAGTGTAGAGTGTTGTTTCAAATCTGTCACTATTTTCCATTTTACTAACCTCTACATCCAAAAACTCAATTTTACTCTTGTTCTTCGTTAATGTGAACTTAATCAACGGGTGACATTCATTAATATATGCTACGAATTTTGACAGTTCCACCTCTGTTCCCTTCCACAATAGAAATATGTCATCCACATAGCTTTTCCAACACATAATATTGGTTGAAAATGTGGAAGAGTGGACAAACCTATTTTCAAACGACCACATATAGATGTTGGCTACGCTAGGTCCGGCTTATGGAAATATCCTGCACGCCTTGATGATAATTATTGTTCATGGACATCCCCATTCAGTAAGGGATCGTATCTAAGTTCACTACATAATGACCAGTTTCATGTGTGCACGCGCCCCAGCTACTCTTCTGGTGTAGAGTTAATACTTTGTATTTTTTTGCTTATTTCTCGCTGCCACATAGCATGTTAATTTGTTACTTTCTAACAATGTGCTAATCTGCTAAGAACATACTATGATGTTGTGCTTCATACTTGCTGTCTATAATGACACATTTGTTTATTTCTCATATAGTTTTCATTCAGGTATTCATGGTTTGTATTACTCAACATTTTATCATATATATTATGGACATGTAACATTTTGATATATGCAATGTTATATGTGGAGCTTGTGAGGTCACGATCACGTGACCTAACTATTCCAGCCATTGGTACACATATGTTTTTAAGTACGTTGTAATGACAGACATATGTAGCAACGGTTAAGAGCATGCTGCTCAAAACGCGTCTGCTGTCCTTTTTTTTTACAAAGTTGTCATGAAAACCTTTTATCGCTTTTGGATTCTATTAAATGTGAAGATTTTATTAATTTGATCATTTCAGGTGCTGGATTCAACACTTTTTTCCAGTCAGGAAAAGATGCACCTAAAAATAGTTGCTGCTGCTGCTCATGTTCTTCCTGCATTGTAGTATGGCCATCTCAAGCATCACCCGAATAATTGAGTCTGTGAATAGAATCCTATGAAGTTGCGATTGTCTGCAAAAATTCAGATGTGTTAAGGGCCTTTTATGTAATTTAAGTCCCCATCAGATTAGTTTAAAGAGAACCACAGCAGAAAAAAATTCTTAACTTGAAAAGTCAGAGAAGTTATATTGAAACCTATAACTTTAAGTGAATAAGTGACTTTAAGGGTTTCCAAATGAATGCTTCAGGCCATATGAATAGGTTGTCTCCATAACTCTCATTCTTGAAATGGACATTGCTTGAACCATTGCTACTTAGGGAGTGCCAAAGCACCTTTGTACATTGTTCGTTATGGATCTTATTCTACAGTGCTTTGTCTGTGTGGTGCATACACCGGTGCCCTGTGCTTTTCTGGAGCATAACTATTTAGTGACAACTGAGAATCTGCCATATAATGGGCGACATGTATGATTTTTGGCGCCCAGGCGTTATTTTGTTTTTGCACGCATTAGTAGCGTAGAATGCGACTGAATCTATTAACCTGTTCTACTGCGGGTCATAGATTAGGCACTTTCTTGCTACAAAGCAACAATTCTGGCTCAGGTAAACCACTTTTAAAGTGCTCTACCTGTTCCAGCAGTAATGCACCTGGATATGCCGATAAACAGTCATAAATGTGTAGATTTGTATGGTTGTAGTGCGACACGCCTTCAACATGCTCCCCGATCTCAGGCATATTACAAAGTGCCACAAGCGCTCTGTAATGTGCCTAATATTGGAGTGTGGCAGTTTTCAAGCTGAAAAGACATCAGACTTCTGGCGCAGCCCCGTACATACATGTCGCTCTATGTGTTATCTAACAACCTATGTTATACTGGCAAAGAGTATAATGTGTTCACATACAATAGTATTAGTCTTAAAAAAGAGCTTGAATAGTAACCTCTTTCGGACTAAATGATTTAATTAAAAACAGAATAAAAAAATGTACTAAAAATAATTTGCCATAAACACCACATCTTAGCATGCAATTAATTTTTCCTTCACATATTACATAAAAACAAAAAAATCTACACTTTTTAAGTATTTACTCATCTGTAATTACCTAATCAATAAGGCTAAGTTTACACGGCATAATTTTGGGGCGTAATTACGACTCCCGCGGGGTGAGGGGGCCGGCAGCCTGCCGGCCACATAGACATTCATTACTAGCGACACGTATTCGCAGCTAGTAATTGACATGTCACTTATCTCCCCGCTCTTTGTATTGTCCGAGCGGGGAGAGGAGGCGTAATCCATAGTTCTCTATGAAAACTGTGGATTACCGTAATGACTGGGACGTATTTCGCCCCGCATTGAGCACAGTACAGCGCGAAATGCGGGGCGAAATACATCCCAATTTAAGCCGTATGAACATAGCTTAACCCCTTAACGTCCGCGCACCGTCTTTTGGTGTCAGCCAGTGCGGGTCGTTTGTCTGCAGCGACGTCTTTTGGCGTCGCTGCAGACTTCGGGGTTTGCGGCGCCCGGCGCCGCAGCTTCTCTAGGATCGGGGCTGTACTACACAGCCCTGATCCCAGATCATCTCCTGCGAGCACCGGACAGCGGAGGAAACCTCTGCAACCCGGTACTTTAACCCTTTGATTGCGGCGGTGCATTACCGCCGCGCAATCAAAGGGTTCCCCTGCTCTGTCGGGTGATCAGAACACCCGGTCACCCGACAGAGCTCGGGGAATGGCTGCACAGTCAGCCCTGGGAACCTAGAGTGGCCCCAGAGCTGTCTGTGTATGAAGCCAGTGACCAGGACACACTGTGTGGTGTCCTGGTCACTGCCTCTGTCAAAGTGACACAGATTAGAATGTATTAGCATATATGAATATGCTAATACATTACTAAGTGTTTAAAAAAAAATGTAAAACAGTTCTCCCTTCATGGGATTTAAAAAAAAAAAAAAAGTAAAAAATATAAAAAGTGTAAAAAAATAAAATAAAAAAATAATAAAATAAAAAATATTTAATAAAATATAATTTTGCATATATTACACACACAAAAAAACCTACACATATTAGGTATCCACACGACCGTAATAACCTGTAGAATTAATCTAACAAGTTAGATTAGATCCGCCCCTTATTCACGCCGGATTTGTGAGCGCAATCCGGCTCACAAATCCGTCGGGAATAAGCCGTGTGAACACGGCCTAAGGGGTTAAGATTTTTTCACCGGACAGATTTGGATGCAGATTCCATGAAGTCTTATTGCAGTCTGCAACCCATTGTTTTAAATGAGAAATCCATATATCAGTACAGATGACGAGAAATTTCCAGACACGAATTTCAAATCTGTGTTGCAGTAAAAAGTAAGTGACATGTCACTTGTTAGACACTGAATTAGGGGGATTCTCACAGATGAGACTTGCCTTAGACAGTGACTCAAGTATAAACTGAGGATGTTTTTTTCAGCACATTTTTTGTGTTGAAAAACTCGGCTTATACTCGAGAATATACGGTAATTTAAAAATCATACAATGAGATTTTCTGGATTTTTTTTTAGATTCTCTCTCACAGTTGAAGTGTACCTACGATAGAAAAACAGACCTCTCCATTCTTTGTAAAATCGCCAGTGTATCAAATACTTATTTTCCCCACCGTGTTTCATATTGCTGGAATCGTATCAACCTGAGGAATATAGATAAGACATCATTTATACCAAAGAGTGAAAGCCATAAAATCAAAACCCCCGCAAACATGGCACAAGTATGTGTTTTTTTTTACATTTCACCCCATTTAGAATTTTTTTTGGGTTTCCCAGTATATTTGGCACCATTGATAAGTACATCTTGTCCTGCAAGAAAAAAGCCTAATTTGTCTATGTAGATGGAAAAATTAAAAAGTTAAGGCTCCTGGAAGGTGAGGAGGAAAAAAATGAAGAACCATATTATTATAATCGGATGTCAGGAAGGGATTAAAGGAGTTTTCTCACGACAATAATTATCTTTTAACATGTGGGGGGGAAAATGAAGATTATTATCAAATACATTGCTGTGCTGATTTTGCTCTGTTCAAGAGTTAAAGATTTAGGGCGACATGTATGAACGGGCTTTTCGCCTGTTTTTTGGCGTACACTGCGCCTCCCAGCCCGAATCCCGCTGTCGGACGCGGGGATTCAGTGTTAGGCGCAGCGTTCGCCACTTTCAGCTGCGCCCCGCATGAAGGGGCGGGCAGTGGGCGCGGTGTGGGCGCGGGGTAGGCGTTTCGGGGTGGGACGCGGCGGGCTCGTATACTCCAGGCATGTACGATGGAGAATCGGCAAAGCGAGGCGCAGTGCAGCGCTCGGCAGCTCCGACAGGCAGACCAGGTTTTTTTTGGTCTAAATCCTCCGGCCGAGGCGAAGTGAAGCAGGATCGGAACATGCGAGGAAGCGGATCGAAGATCGCGACAGAAATCTCGGCGCTCCGCGCCGTGCAGCAGGAGTATTATTCCGAAAAAATCGTCTTTATAAAGGCGGAAAACAGTGTCAGAAAAGAGCTGAACGTAAAAAATAAACATAATAAAAAAAAAAAACACTTTCCAAAACTCTAGAACGGCGCAATATCAAGAATTATGATATTGGAAATTGCCGGGAAATACAGTAATTCAATTTCTGTAACCTATTCTCATTGGTCGGCATAAACCAGCCAATCAGAATAGGAGCGGCAGTGAACCATTAAAACCTATGGGGAAGTTTAGACCAATCAGAATCCACGGCGGGATAGTTCAAAATACAGTAAAAATGCAGAAAAGAGCTGATTGGCTGATCTACCTGGTACTTGGCTATCTCAGCCAATCAGAAAAGGAGCGACAAAGACCCAATCTAGTCTATGGAGAAGTTTGGACCAATCAGAATCCACGGCGGGATAATTCAAAATACAGTAAAAAGACAGAAAAGAGCTGATTGGCTGAGTTAGCGGGTGCTTGGCTATCACAGCCAATCAGAGCGCGAGCTACTTCTCCCATTATAGTCTATGGAGAGATGGGCGCACTGAAATCTCGGCGCTCAGCACCGTGCGGCATGAAGTATTAATAAAAAAATAATTTTTATTAAGTGTAAAACATTATCAGATAAAGAGCAGAACCCTTCTTTACAAATAAAGCAGTTCAAAATACAGTAAAAATGCAGAAACAAGCTGATTGGTTGAAGCATCGGGGGCTCGTCCAGCTTAGCCAATCAGAGCGCGAGCTACTTTCTCATAGAGTTCTATGGGGAAAAGAAATTCTGAGCGCACTCTGTGATTGGCTAAGTTAAAAGAGGCGCCGTTATTTGGACCAATGGGAGAGCGAGCAACGCTCCTATGGGTTTTCTAATGCAATCTGAAATAAAACTGTACATGGCCGAAAACAAATTATAACACTACAGAAGTGGTCCCGATGTGTATATAAAAACGAATGATAATATGGAGGTAACGAAAAAAAATATTAAATCAATAAAATCATGTTTATTTCTTTATTTTCGTTGCACCCATCTATGATCCTTGGCTAACGAAAATAAAGAAATAAACATGATTTTATTGAATTAATTTTTTTTTTCGTTACCCCCATATTATTATTCATTTTATATACACATCGGGACCACTTCTGTAGTGTTATAATTTGATTTCGGCCGTGTACAGTTTTATTTCAGATTACATAAGAAAACCCATAGGAGCGTCGCTCTCTCTCCCATTGGTCCAAATAACGGCGCCTCTTTTAACTTAGCCAATCACAGAGCGCGCTCAGAATTTCTTTTCCCCATAGAACTCTATGAGAAAGTAGCTCACGCTCTGATTGGCTAAGCTGGACGAGCCCCCGCCGCTTCAACCAATCAGCTCGTTTCTGCATTTTTACTGTATTTTGAACTGTCCCGCCTGGAATATGATTGGTCAATTTTTTCTCCATAGGATATAATGGGACATTGTCGCTCCTATTCTGATTGGTCAATTCTCCTCCATAGGTTATAATGGGACATTATCGCTCCTATTCTGATTGGCTGGTTTATGCCGACCAATGAGAATAGCTTAAACAATTTGAATTACTGTATTTCCCGGCGATTCTCTCTATTGCAATTCCCTATGTAGCGCCGGTCTCGGCGACAAACGCGTTGTTCGGGTTTTTAACTGCTTTATTTGTAAAGAAGGGTTCGGCTCTTTATCTGATAATGTTTTACATTTAATAAAAAAATTTTTTTTATTAATACTTCATGCCGCACGGCGCTGAGCGCAGAGATTTCAGTGCGCTCAACTCTCCATAGACTATAATGGGAGAAGTAGCTCACGCTCTGATTGGCTGGGATAGCCAAGCCCCCGCTAGCTCAGCCAATCAGCTCTTTTCTGTCTTTTTACTGTATTTTGAATTATCCCGCTGTGGATTCTGATTGGTCTAAACTTCTCCATAGACTAGAATGGGTCTTTGTCGCTCCTATTCTGATTGGTCAATAATTCTCCATAGGCTAGAATGGGTCTCTGTCGCTCCTATTCTGATTGGCTGAGCTAGCCAAGTCCCCGGTAGCTTAACCAATCAGCTCTTTTCAGCATTTTTACTGTATTTTGAACTATCCCGCCGTGGATTCTGATTGGTCTAAACTTCCCCAGAGGTTTTAATGGTTCCCTGTCGCTCCTATTCTGATTGGCTGGCTTCTGCCGACCAATCAGAATAGCTTTCAGAATTTGAATTACTGTATTTCCCGGCAATTTCCTATATCCTAATTCTTGAATTAGGATATTGGAAAGTGATTTTGTTTTATGTATTTTTATTTTTTAGGTTTCAGCTCTTTTCCTGAGAATGTTGAACGCCTTTATAAAGGCGATTTTTTGATTCATACTCCGCACCGACATCTGGAATGATTTCTCGCTGTTCCAGCCTGTCTCGCATCGGAACTGTTTTTCGCCGCAGCCCCGCACAGCGCCTAAGTCCCGCACTGCGCCCATGTCCCCGCACTGTGCCCCACACACACTGGCGAGGTGCAGGGAACGTTTCCCCGCATGTATGAGTGCGCTACCTCCGGCGGCGAATCATAGGCGCAGCGCCCACACTGCGCTCGGTCCCCGCACTGCGCCTAACACACTGGCCAGGCGCGGCGGACTTTTCCCCGCATGTATGACTGCACTACCTCCGGCGCCGAATCATAGGCGCAGCCCCGCACTGCGCCTCGGACCCGCACTGCGCCTAAAACACAGGCGAGGCAAGGCGCGGCGGACTTTACATTGTATGTATGAGCGCGCCCCGGTCCCGACATAAATCAGGCGCAGATTCCGCTAGAAAACTGCCGGAAAGGTGCGCCCCGACCCGGCGGGATTCATACATGTGGCCCTTAATCTCCTCTTAGAGTACACAAGTTTCTCTGGTTACTGACCACCTCTCCCTAACTCTCCCTGCTCTCTCTTATTTCTCATTGCTCCAGGCTGCTGTCAGTCAGTCTGACTATGGCGAGTCACTCCCTGCTGAGTTTTCTCTAGCACAGAAACTTTGCTTACTTAAGGTAATTAAAAAAATTAAACTTTAAGGCTCTGTAGCCTTGTACACTGCTATTTGCAAACCTACAGCACTCCTGTCACTCTAATAGAATCAGCTAGGAATAGCAGATATGATCACTGCTATTGACCCACCCACAGCCTAACCTGGAAGTGTGTCTCAAGCTGCCTGCAGCTCTGTGAAATGGCACGGTGAGAAAACCTCTTTAAAGAGGTTTTCTCACTACAATGATAAGCTTTTCATATGTAGAGAAAGGTAAAGGAAGACTATTACTAAATATATTGCTTTGCTGATCTTGCTTTGGTCAGGAAATAAGGAATATTTTATCTTCTCTTCGAGTACATAAGTTTCTTTGGTTACTGAGAATCTCTCCTGACCTCTTTCTGCTCTCTCTTATCTCTAAACTGCTGTCACTCCATCCAAAGGTTTCACTTTTTGTAGGTCTATTTTCTTGTATAGAACACTTTATAAAATTTCAGCAGTCATGTCAGTGTAACAGAAATAGTTATGAACAGCAGAGCTGATATACCAATCACTGCTATAGTCCTGCCCACAGCCTAAACAGGATGTGGAAATCTAAAGCTGATTGTGGCTCTGTAAAACTGCATGGTAAGAAAACATCTTTGAGCTTTACTAAATCTCTACCCTTAAATGACCAAATTATTTAGTGTGGATCTGTAAGGACTATGCCGCAGTGCAGTCCCCTGCCCATGAAGTGCGACAGAGACTGGGCTTTTGGTCATGATTTGGTGCCTGAATTGTGTTTTCTTGGTACTAGTCTGAACTCTGATTCCAGGACGGGCCAAACATGGGGGGCGCAGCCCATAATGGGAGGCCCCACATGACCCGGCGCGCCGTCCAGAGTGTGTGGTGAAGGGGCGTAGTTGAGTGCGTGTCCCTCGGGAAGGGGCCGGCATATAAAGCCAGGCCCCGAGCGGTGCGGGCTCAGATGCGTGTGTGCAGCAGTGAACAGTGGAGGCGCTGCGGGGGTGCGTGGCCCGGCCTGGCTGGCGGAGCAGGTCCGGGGCGTGCTGGGGGGGTGGGCGCCAGGCAGGTATGGGTCGTGTTGGGGGGGAGGGCGCCGGGCTCGGCCTCCATTCCCCTCAGCACTGGCTCTGGCCTGTGGCTCAGGCTAGGCGCCGGACTCGCCCTCTGAAGCGCTTGAGCCCTGAGACTACCCCCAGGGCCCGTGTCCACCGTCGGAGCCTCTCTAGGGACCCTCCAGGCCGGACGGCGCGCTCCTCTGGTCGGTCGCGGACTGTCCGGCCTGGGAGGAATCCACCCAGGCGGGCAGGCCCAGCAGAGCGTGATGGGCGCTGCCTCAGCACTGCGGTGGCTTTGGTTGTGGCTCCTGCATCATTGGTTCCCGTGGCTGCAGCGGGTGCCCCTGGCGATGTGCCGGTCGGGGGGCCCGCTAGAGACCGTTGATGAAGCCTGGAACCGTATGGTGGAGCTTCAGAGGGCAGCGGGCGGTCGAGAGGAGACATCGAGGGATGGTGAACGGCAGGTCCTAGTGGGCTGGTGCCGGATCTGCGGGTAGTGGACCCACTTGGGGGTCCTCCATCTAGGGACTTCACTGGCAGCATGCGGTTAGAGGTGCATCTTGTCCAGGGTCGCCGGCAGTCTGAAGTCGGAAGGTTTGGAGGTCATGGCGGCAGCCAGGAGCGGGGACGAGGACTTCAGGGATCGGTCAGCGCGGCTGGCGGGATCACAGCTCCCGTGCAGCCTGGTGAGTCTATGTCCATGTGTGTAGTCTCCACCATCATCAGCTATCAATGACTGAACTTACATATCCACCCTCTGAAATGAGAGGATGAAAATACATCTAAGTACTGCCACGTTGTACTCCACCATCATCAGCTCTCAATGACTGAACTTACATATCCACCCTCTGAAATGAGAGGATGAAAATACAGCTAAGTGCTGCCACGTTATTACTGTGTTATTTCATTGCCTAAGGTGTTCGTCTTTTGAATGTATTGCACATGCACCTACGATAAAATATAAAGTAAAAATATGTGAATTTACAAAATAGACCTGGTGTGTTTGTAGCATGTGTGTAGTGTCACCGGCAGGGCAGGTGGTTAGTTCCAGCGGATGGTGGGGTCTCGGCGTTGCAAGAATTGGCAGGTAGTTTGCGTGACTTTTTGGCGCGTTTCCTGGGTTTGCCCGGCTCTGAGGGGCAGGCGTCCCCGATTTCAGCGTGGGGCCAGGCGTTGACCTCCTCGGCGGGTACACTTGTCCCACCAATGGGGATGGGGGAGTTGGGGACTGGGGGCAGGTCGGTAGTCATGGGGGCTGGGGTGACTGTGTCAGTTGAAACCGAGCAGGATGCTGTGGATAGTGTGAGCCTCGACGACAGAGCAAAGGGCAAGGTTTATGTTTGCTTCGAGGGCCCACTAGGTGTTCATTTAAAAAAGGAGGTGAAAGAGAAAACTTGGAATGACGAATATGTCGAAATTTTTTCTCTCCTTCCTTTAGAGAAATTCAATTTAGCGAAAGGCAAGTGGGATGAGAGTAAGAAGGAAGAGGAGGAGAAGCGGAAGTGGCGGTTGATTCTGCAGACCTTTCCGAATTGGCTGCAGGCGTTCGACATCCTGGCGAGTGTCGTTCGTGAACAGTCCCCAGAGCATTGTTCAGCTCTGTTTTGTTATTTAGATTCCATAAGGGAGGTGCAGCGGGTCTATGGGGGGCAGGCGTGGCTCCGTTATGATGAACAGTTTTGTCAGGGGAAAGCGGTTAGGCCGTCAATCCGATGGGACCATAAGGACATTGGGTTATGGTTGAAGGTTATGGCTCCAACTTGGTACGGCCAGCCCTTTCAGGGCAGACCTGGGGGTTCTGGCCAGCAGGGGGGCTCCGGGTATTTTGGAGGTGGATCCCAAGTGGGATTCAAGACCGGGTCTGTTGACAGTTTAATGACAATCAGTGTAGGTTGTTTTTGCAAGGGAAAGGGAAGAGGGTCTGGTCCTCCTCAAGGGGGTGACACCAGTGAATATTCTCGCGATGAAGCCATATCTAAATAGGTATCCAGACAGGAAGGCAGCACAGTTGTTAGACGGGGGGTTTCGTGAGGGTTTCCGCATCCCATCGCATGCCCATGAGGTCCCTTTTGCGATAAAAATCTTCCGCTCGGCATTGCTACACCCTGGTGTGGTAGCTGAGAAACTGAAAAAGAAGGTTTTATTGGTTAGGATGGCGGGTCTGTTTGGGTCACGGCCGATTCCAGATTTGATGGTTTCTCCTTTGGGTGTGGTCCCAAAGAAGGAACCCAATAAGTTTCAGTTAATTCATCATTTGTCATTTCCGAAAGGATTTTCGGTCAACGATTGGATTGACCCAGAATTGTTCTCCATGGTGTATACCTCTTTTGACGTGGCGCTTCATTGGGTTAGGCATTACGGTCCGGGGGTTCTGATGGCCAAACGGATATTGAATCCTCTTTCCGGTTGTTGCCGATGCACCCGGAGAGTGCCCGGCTGCTGGGTTGTTATTGGGATGGGTCGTTTTTTATAGATCGGTGTTTACCGATGGGGTGTTCTATATCATGCTTCTACTTTGAAGATTTTAGTTCCTTTTTGGAATGGGTGGTGCGAGACGTTTCAGGGTTATCATCAGTTATTCATTGCTTAAGTAACTTTCTTTGCATTGGCCCAGCAGACTCAGAGGTTTGCGGGTCGCTGTTGGCATCCATGCAATGGGTGGCGGGACATTTCTGAGTTCCATTAGCCCCAGAGAAGACGGAGGGTCCCACCACCTCCATCAATTTTTTGTGTATAAGGATTGATTCGGTTCACATGGAGTGTCGCATGCCAGAGGACAAGTTGGTGGATATGAGACAGGAGATTGGGAAGATGCTGGCATGCAAGCAAGTGACACTTAGAGAATTACAATCCTTGTTGGGCAAGCTGAACTTTGCTTGCCGCACTATGCCGATGAGGAGGGTGTTCTCGCGACGTTTGGCAGGGGTGACGGCAGGGGTTCAAGCGCTGCATCATTTTATCCGATTGACGACAGGACTGAAGGAGGATTTGCGGGTGTGGCAGTCATTTTTGGGTCAATACAACGTGCGATCCATTATCTTGGATAGGGCACTGAGCAATGCAGATATCGAGGTTTTCACAGATGCGGCGGGGAGTGTCGGTTTTGGAGCATTTTGTCAGGGGGAATTGTGTGCAAGGCGTTGGCCTGAGGCATGGTTTGAGGCAGGATTAGTGAAGAATCTAGCCCTCCTTGAGTTGTTCCCTATTGTTTTGGTGGTGGACCTTTGGGGTGAACGGTTTAGGAACAAAAAGGTGTGTTTTAATTGTGACAATTTAGGCGTTATGCAGGCCATTAATGCTCTGTCTGCTTCGTCTCTTCCGGTTCTTTGTTTATTGTGATGGTTGGTGTTGCGCTGTCTGGGGCTTAATGCATGGGTGGTGGCTGCGCATGTCCCGGGAATAAAAAACGACTTGGCTGACTCTCTGTCTCGTTCACAGTTGGAACATTTTCGGGAGCTGGCACCGGAGGCAGCGGCGGTGGGATTGGAGTACCCCGAGGAATTGTGGACCGTGGTTTTGATACCGCGAACCGGCTTTACAGGTCTTTGTTAACCAGAGGGACGTGGGATGCATATTCTGTGTATTAGGCCCTGTGGGAGCGATGGGTGAAAGGAGTAGAGCCGCTGGCTTCGGATGGGGAAAGGACTGCGGCATTGTTTAGTTTAATAGGGCATGTGGCCAGAGAGGCGTGGACGGCCTCTAAGGTTACGCATTTCATGTCAGCCTTGGCATTTTGTTTTAAAGCGCGGGGTCTAGTAGATGTGACAAAGTCTTTTAGTGTGGTGCAGGCTCTGAAGGGTTTGAGTAGGGGTTCCAGAGTGGCAGATAACCGTTGCCCGGTCATGTTTAATCTGTTGGAGAGACTAGGTTAAAGGTTGCCGGGGGTCTCTTTACCCACGGATGGTTATTGTCTGGTCCAACATAGTGCCTAGATTGGCATGGAGGCATGCGGAATCATTGGCAGGGATTAACAGGGCAAGGCTCAAGGTTCATAGGGCGGTAGCAACATTTGTGGCGAGGAATGGGGGGATTTGTGGTGAGGCATAGGGAGTTAGAGCCGGGTGTTGGGGAATTTTGGCGTTGCGATGGAGTTCATTTGAACGCTGTGGGGTTGGACCTGTGGTCACTAGATATTTGCGAGGGGCTGGAGAGGGCTTTGGGGCTGTGGGGGGCGTTGCGCTCGTGAGGTGTCACGGTTGCTAGCTGTGGCGGGTTGGGGTCCTTGGAGTCGGTGGAAATTACGGGGGGAGCCAGGCTCGGCTTGGCTCCCAGTTTCTTGGATGGACCGGTCTGGCGAAGTTTGGGGCTCCACAGGGCAGCGTCCTTGGGAGCAGGTGACGGAATGGTGAGCCGCCTGAGGTGGCTTTTGGGGCCCTGAAGCCGGGTGTCACGGCCGGAGGCAAACTGCGGAGAGAAAGAGGAGGATTTTCTCGCCAGACCCGGGTGGTTGGATCATTTTTTGGCTCCAAGGACCTCAACCCCAAATTGGATCTTTTAGGGTTGTTTCAGAAGGTGTTGGAAGGTTTTGGGGTGTGTTGCGTTGGAGCAAATGGATGGTTGGGAATTGATACTCATTTGCGTGTTAGTCATTTGTTATTTATTTGCCTGTTAATAAAATGGCTACTGTGGCCAATTTATCCAATACAGGTGTCATGTCTTTATTTGAAGGGTTCTGGGGGGATTGGTGTATTGTCTACAGTGGCTAAGGATAGGCGTTGCTTAGGGTCAAGTACTGACTGTGTGGTAATTGACAGGTTCTCGATCACACCCGTCTGGTTACTTCTGCTAGCACTACAGTAGTGCTGGGTTGCAGATAGTTTAGACTGGGTGGTGTTTGACATTTGCCTTCACCCCTCATCTTTCTTCCCTGCCAGTCTATGTCCTGTGTAGTTTTGATGTCAGTTCTTCTGTCCAATTCCATCCTGTACCAGGACTTTGACATCCCTTAAGAAGATCACTTTTTTGACTTGATTTTATTGCTTGCATTACTGACCTCTTTGACTGCCTTCTTGGCCTCCATTTTTTTCAGCCGCCTCTGTACCATTTTTGCTATCTTTAGTTTGCCCTTTTTTCCGTCCAACTATTCTTTATTGTGTTTGTCTTGTCTAGTTCAGTGTTTCACTTAACCAGTGAAGAGACCGTCATCCAGTTGTCGCTGAGTGCTTAGAGTCGGGCTGGCAAGTATGCAGGGACAGCTTTGGGGGCCAAGCGCTATGGCTCAAACTGTCTGTCTTTCCGTGTTGTCTCATCTTGGTCCCGGGGCTCCTCACAGGATCATTAGAAGTAAAAATAAATAAAAATCCAAAATGTAAATAGCTTCTGTCTATATTTGTGTAGGAAAAAAAATATGCTCAATAATTTACTTGTTCAGTACCCGCAAACAGCTTAAAAAACTACAACTTCTTCCACATAAAATAGCTACTTCAATGGAAAAACTAAAACATTGTGGCTGATGAACTGCAAAATTTTAAAAAACTTGCTGATCATTAAAGTTTTTTTTCCCTTAGGCTATTTTCACACGGCTTAATTGCGGGACGTAATTACGCCCCGCAATTACGCCGTGTGGACGGGGGCGGGGCGGGAGCGGGGGAGTAAGCAGGGGGCCGGCACTTCGCCGGCTCATAGACTATCACTGCTAGCGGCGCTAGAAAGTGACATGTCAATTATCTCCCCGCCCGGCGGCTTCGCCGGGCGGGGAGAGGAGACGTAATCCATAGTTCTCTATGAGAACTGTGAATTACCGTAATGAATGGGGCGTTTTCGGCCTGTAATTGGCGCACTTCGGCGCGTAATTACGGACCGAAATAAGGCCCATTTTAAGCCGTGTGAACATGCCTTTAGGCTGTTTTACAAAGTCAGGTCCTCACATCCAGCTTTAGGCTCTCACTTCCTGTTTAGAGTGTGGGAGGCTCTACATCAATGACTGACTTATCAGCTCTGATATCCCTAGCTGTGTCTGTTAGAGGGACCTTGGTGATGTAAAGGTTTTAACAGCAGAACACGTGGCAACATAACCGAAAAGGCCTAAAGTTTGTGAGTAAGAAAGATAAACAAGCTCCATTGTTGATAACAAGACATAGCAGGGAGTGATGCCACCATCCCGGCAAGGGCTGCTAGACCATAGAGCACAGCTAGAGCTGGTGGTAACTAGTAAAGTTTCTGCGAACAAGCAGGAGATAAAATCTGCTCTAACTCTAAAATGAAGCAAAATTGGTACATCAATGTTTTTTGATAACCTATATTTTCCTTTCCCTACATGTTTAAAGTTAATCAATGGGATGGAAGCACCTTCTTAAGGGTCAAATGAGCCTGATCATTAAGAGGTTAATGCCATCAACCTATAAATATAACCCTATTTAGTTTATAAATGTAAGGAAGTAATTTAAATCTGTGTACTAGACAATAGACTGTAACTTTGAGAATTGGTTGCGGAATGCTGGATACAATGATAAATGGGTACAGTGCATGCAAATACTTTGTGATAAAAATGGTAAACTGAAAAATGCTTTGGAAAAAAACCCTCAGGGATCTATTTTATCAACGTATACCGTTTTTAATTATTCATACACAATGGTTGGACTGACCGAAGAATGTAGCAAATCCCTATGTATTACACCAAAAGGCTAACCTAAGATCACGTGCTGCTTAATTAAAGGCCATCATGCTGTTATTCATACAAGGGGCACTTGTTAGGTCCCTCATGTCACAGTCATTTTCACAGCTGTTTGTTTGAAGACAGAATATAGGTCACAGCAAATTATTTATAGATAGCATATTCGTCTATCAGGCAGAGCTAAGATTAGAACTTATTGTCATAGACTGACACATGTAAAGCCTGTCCTTTTATTTTATTTCATCCTTTTATTTTGTTCCGTGATATAATCACATGCACATGTCAAACACAACAATGCCCATCCTGCTGCTAATAATTTGACACAAGAATCATGAGACCTTTTATGAAAGAGATTTGATTCTGATCTGCCTACCTATGCATTGACGTACCCTGATAATTAGGTACAGGAGAAGGGCAATGGATGATAACTTCAATGTAATAACAGCATGAACAAGCTTCAAGATGTCTTCATTATATCAAGGACTTTTTTGTACAGCGAGAAACACACATCAGTTCTTTGCATTACAGTTTAGGAATATTTAACTTGCTAGAGGCAAACCAAGACTGTTGGTTACAAGGAATATACAGATGTAGCAAAACTAAACTTGACAGATGTGCATCACTATACACGGCACATAATGGGATTTGCCAAGAGACCATTTAGGTAGGTCTCTCCTTAGTACAGGCAGAATGTCAACAAATCACGCTGTGTCATGAAGCTGCAGGGGAGAGGGGGATGGGATGAATGAGGAGTGAGGAATCCAAAGGGAGCGTCTCAAAACTTAAAATGAAATAATAAACGGTACAAGAGTGGATTGTCAATACAGCAAGACACAGCCTCATAGAAGGCACTGTCAGGAGCCTTATCTGCTAAGATGCTAATGTAATGTAAACAAAAATCACGGAGCTGAAAGAGAGAGAGAGATGCACACAGCCATAGAACGAGCTGCATAAGCTGCTGCTCCTGTGACATGTTCACTGAAATAAGCAAAACTTAACTTGTGGATTCTATATACAAAAGAGAACACCTATTCTACACAGCAGCTGAAAGTTCTTCATGTTGTCTGTCATCAGATAAAGCAGGTATCTAATAACAATACAACTGTTTATTCTGTATAAAAAAGAAAAACATATTGCAAACCCGGTGCCTTAAAAAACTTCTGCAGCTCAGTCTCATCAGATAAGAAGCTCTCTCTGCGCAAGCCTGTCCAGCTCTTGTCAGGCCGTATCTAATAGACTCTTTGAAGTAACCAAGGGCATGTAAGGAAGGCTGGAGCTCTCTCAGACTGCAATTTTTTGTAATCACATATATAGAAAAGTGATTAAAAACCCATTTTGGAGGATCCCACGTCAACATTACATCGTGGCAAAACCCCTTTAAATTAACTTTTCCAAGGCTTTTCAATGTTTTTTGTTTAGAAATAAGAACAGAGAACACAAAAAGCCATAATACCATGGTCGGACAAAATAACCAGGAATCCCCTATTTTTACCCCTATTGAACTTTTCTTAAATCACTGGCCATCATCAGTATTGCTCCCTTTTTTCTTAGTCACATAGCTTTTATTGCTGTTGATAAACTTTATTGCTTTTCATGTTTTAAAAATCTGTTTGTTTTATGAGTATGAGATATCAAACCTGATATATGTGACCTGTTTTGCTAAGTTGATTGGTTTGTATTGAGTTCTGCTGTTTCCTTCATCCTATCTCAGTATGCAAAGGTGGACCAGAATCAGTGAAAAAGTGAAAACTGTCAGGTATGAACAAGATTATATCTATGGCAGAGCTATCATAGCCAAACCTTTGTTGACACCACAAAATGTCAAAGGGTGTGCTCAGTGGTGCAAAGATCACAAAAGATGGACACTGTAGGCAAGGATATATGATATGGTCTAATATATCCTATTTCATTGGTTTTCCCACTCCCAGCCATATATATCATAGCTCACCAGATGAAACTTACATATTGACTGCCTTGAATAGGACTTATCACCTCCAGAGAACCTCATGTAGTTATGGAAGGCTAAAATATAGAAACTTTGTAAAATATATTTAATTAGGAAAATGAAAGCATTTCACTTGTAATTTAGTTTTTTTTTTTTTTTTCAAAAGCCCTGACCCTGTTAACACAGGACTGAAGTTGGCCTAAGTTGGGCTCCTCACAGAATGATGGCTCACTATGTCAACAGCTCTGTGAAACTCCCTGCTTCTAAGCTGATAGAGTTCACTGCGCAGGGAGGAGCCTGTAAGTCTGTATCATCTATACACCGGGAAGCTTTGTACTGCTATTTTCATTCTGGGTGTTATTTCACTAGCAGCAGTGTTATATGGATGCCTGTGTGCTATGGAGGAGAAAGCTGGGAGCAACAGGTAAACTCAGACATACAGTGAAGGAAATAATTTGTTGATCCCTTGCTGTTTTTGGAAGTTTGCCCACTGACAAAGATATGAACAGTCTATAATTTTAAGGGTAGGTTAATTTTAACATTGAGAGAAGGAATATCCAAATCGAAAATAAAAACCAGAAAATCACATTGTATAAATTATATAGATTTACTTGCATTTTGCTGAGAGAAATAAGTATTTGATCAACTACCAACCATTAAGAGTTCTGGCTCCTAGAGACAAGTTAGACGCTCCTAATCAACTCATTACCTGCATTAAAGGGGTTTTGCCAGGATGTAATGTTGACCTGGGATACTCCAAAATGGGTATTTAATCACTTTTCTAAATATATGTGATTACAAAAAGTGAAGCCTCAGAGAGCTACAGCATTTCTCAGCCCCCCTTAGTTACCTGAAAGTTTGCATTAGACATGACCAGGACACTGACAGGAGCCGATCTGGCCGCTGATCTGACCGTACTTGCGTGAAACCCTTCTTATCTGATGACAGGGAAGATGAATGAGCTTTCAAGGGGCTGTGGAGAAAGTTCAGTGTATGAGTCTGTCTGCTGCATAGAGAAACCACTGTTGTAAAGTTATTATTTGAGTAAACTTTTGAGACGCTCCCTGCTTCCTCACTCCTTGCTCACCCCCTTCCTCTCACCCCTGCAGTGTTCATGACTCAGCATGATTTGTTTATTTTCTACTCTGTGCTGATAAGGAGGTAAGTAACTCGAGTCCTGGAAAAACCCATTTAAAGACAGCTGTCTTAAATAATCACCTTTATAAAAGACTCCTGTCCACAGACTCAATTAATCAGGCAGACACTAACCTCTACAACATGGGTAAGGCCAAAGAGCTTTCTAAGGATGTCAGGGACAAGATCATAGACCTGCACAAAGCTGGAATGGACTACAAAACCATAAGTAAGATGCTGTTGGTGCAATAGTAAGAAATGGAAGAAATACAAAATGACTGTCAATCGACATGATCTGGGACACCATGCAAAATCTCACATCGTGAGGTATCATTGATCAAGAGGAAGAGGAGACATAAGCCTAAAACTACACAGGGGGAACTTGTTAATGATCTCAAGGCAACTGGGACCACGGTCACCAGGAAAACCATTGGTAACACATTACGCCGTAATGGTTTAAAATATTGCAGTGCCTGAAAGGTCCCCTGCTCAAGAAGGCACATGTGCAGGCCCGTCTGAAGTTTGCCAATGAACACTTAAATGACTCTGTGAGTGGTTGGGAGAAAGTGCTGTAGTCAGATGAGACAAAAATTGAGCTGTTTGGAGGAAGAGAAATGCTGCCTATGACCAAGAACACCTTCCCCACTGCCAAGCATGGAGGTGGAAACATTATTTTTGGGGGTGTTTCTCTGCTAAGGGCACAGGACTACTTCACTGCATCAGTAGGAGAATGGATGGAGCCATGTATTGTAAAATCCTGCGTGACAATCTCCTTCCCTCTGCCAGGACATTAAAGATGGATCGTGGTTGGGTCTTCCAGCAAGACAATGACCCAAAACAACAAGGCAACAAAGTAGTGGCTCAAAAAATAGCACATTAAGGTCATGGAGTGACCTAGCCAGTCTCTGGACCTTAATCCCATAGAAAACTTATGGAGGGAGTTGAAGCTCCGAGTTGCCAAATGACAGCCTCAACATCTTAATGATTTAGAGATAATCTGCAAAGAGGAGTGGACCAAAATTCCTCCTGACATGTATGCAAACCTCATCATCAACTACAAAAAACGTAGAACTGCTGTGCTTGCCAACAAGGGTTTTGCCACCAAGTATTAAAGGGAATCTGTTATCAAACTTTTTTTATTTTTTTATTGATGAAATATTGTGTGTTCATTTTTGTCAAAATTTTTAGTATTTTTTTCTTTCATTCAATTTGTGGTAAATATTAAAAAATGCATAATAATTTTCAATATTTCCCACTCTTAGCCACCAGAAGGAGCACATTCAAGAAAAAAAGAGTTTGTCTCATGTACAAAGAGGATGAAATACGTCTTGCTGTAAATGTGGGCTGGTCTGGTGGTGACCTCACATGCCTCCCCCCCCCAACCCACCGCTTTGTGCAAAAGGAGGGGGAGGTGGATTGTAGACCCTGTATAATCTCTATTTTGTTGGTGACTGAGGACACCATACAGAGCTGCTGCGTATCCATAGCTGAAAAAGGAATAACCAGAGTGAAATTGGGATTACATTTAGGGTATGTTCACACGGCGTCTTTGACTCTGTGTTACATAGGCTTTTGGATATGTGTTTGGGTCTGTCTGTCAGTCCCCAAATGGATCCAAGCACTTTATCTAATAAATAGCAGTGTGATTATACATTGCTGTTTATTAGAAACACGCATCGGCGTTCAGGCGAGTGATCTCTGATGTGTGTCTCACTGCGTCTTTCGGATCCGTTCCATGAAGTGACATATCAATTCTTGGTCCAAAAGACGCAGCATCTTGCTGCTGCATCCCACACGGATCCTGCTGCATCCCACACGGATCCAAACACTCAGCTGCGTTTTGAATCCGAAAGACGCTGCATTTTTTGATGCACTTTTCGGACTCAACACGGATCCAAAGACGCCGTGTGCACATACCCTTACTCTATTTCACTATGAATATGCGGAAGGAACGCCACAGTATATGTCTGCATCCCTGCTCACAGGTATCCACAGGTGGCCAATGTCCATAGACCCTAAGAACTAATATTTGTCTAGTTCACATGTGAACATTAGGCTATGTCTAGCCTGGAGGGAACAAAAACCACCTGAAAACCAAATCCTAAAAACCTTCATAAAACTGAGTTTTTCGTCCCCTGATGGTCAAAAGCTGTCGAAAAAAACAGCTGGCGCGTTTTTTTCTTGTCTTCAAGTCTGGTTTTTAATGACTGCATAAATCAAGCCATTGGGTGTGACTCCGCCCTACAAAAGGGGATGTACAGCACATTATTGCATTTATGGATCCATGTTGGTTCAGAAAATTGGATCCAAAAACACTGCATCAATCGGATCTAAAACAGATCCAACATGGCTGAACTAGATGGACAACTGGTCTTTTTTTAGCCTTACAAGCTATGAAACTATGAAACTATGTATCCAACATGCAGCTGTGTGTTTGGATGTGTGTTGGATGCAGCAGGATCATTCCCTATAGTTTTAAATAGGGCTCCTACTGTGTCTTTCGGATCAAGAATCGATGTCAATTCATGAGACGGATCCAAAAGATGGATCCGAAAGACGCAATGAGACACGCATCAGAGATCACTCGTCTGAACACCGATACCGATACTTGTTTCATATTAAAAGCAATGTAAATCACACTGCTATTTGTTAGATACATGTTTGAGTCCACAACGAAACGGATTTTAGCGTCAAAATCCGCAGTGAAACGGATTTTAGCGTCAAAATCTGCAGCGAAACTGATTTTAGCGTCAGAATCCGCATCGAAACGGAGTTTAGCGTCATAATCCACAGCGAAACGGAGTTTAGCGTCATAATCCGCAGCGAAATGGAGTTTAGCGTCCAAATCCATAGCGAAACAGAGTTTAACGTCCAAATCCGCTGCGAATCGGAGTTTAGCGTCCTAAACTGCAGCGAACAGGAGTGTAGCGTTATAATCCGCAGCAAAACGGAGTTTAGCGTCATAATCCACAACGAAATGGAGTTTAGCGTCCAAATCCGCAGCTAAACTAAGTTTAGCGTCCAACTCCGCAACAAAACGGAGTTTAGCGTCCAAATCCGCAGCGAAACAAAGTTTAGCGTCCAAATCCGCAGCGAAACAAAGTTTAGCGTCCAAATCCGCAGCGAAACTGAGTTTAGCGTCATAATCCACAGCGAAATGGAGTTTAGCGTCCAAATCCGCAGCTAAACTAAGTTTAGCGTCCAAATCCGCAACAAAACGGAGTTTAGCGTCCAAATCCGCAGCGAAAAAAAGTTTAGCGTCCAAATCCGCAGCAAAACGGAGTTTTGCGTCCTAATCCGCAGCGCAATGGAGTTTCGCGTCCAAATCCGCAGCGAAACGGAGTTTAGCATCATAATCCACAGCGAAACGGAGTTTAGCGTCCAAATCCGCAGCGAAACTGAGTTTAGCGTCATAATCCGCAGCAAAACGGAGTTTAGCGTCATAATCTGCAGCAAAACGGAGATTAGCGTCAAAATCCGCAGCTAAACGGAGTTTAGCGTCAAAATCCGCAGCGAAACGGAGTTTAGCGTCAACATTAAGTCTTGTTTGCTAGACTAAACAAGAAAAACTGCAGCATCACATGACCATAAGTATTCAGACCCTTTGCTGTGACACTCATATTTAACTCACATGCTGTCCATTTGCTTCCGATCCTCCTTGAGATGGTTGTACTTCTTCATTGGAGTCCAGCTGTGTTTAATTAAACTGATTGGACTTGATTAGGAAAGGCACACACCTGTCTATATAAGACCTCACAGCTCACAGAACTGCCCAAGGAGCTCAGAGACAGAATTGTGGCAAGGCACAGGTTACAAAAGAATTTCTGCAGCACTCATGGCTCCTAAGAGCACAGTTGCCTCCATAATCCTAAAATGGAAGATGTTTGGGGCAACAACAACTCTTCCTCAACCCGGCAGTCCAGCCAAACAAAGCAATCGTGGGAGAGGTAAAGAAGAACCCCAAGATCACTGTGGCTGAGCTCCAGAGATGCAGTAGGAAGATGGGAGAAAGTTCCACAAAGTCAACTATCACTGCAGCCTCCACCAGTCAGGGCTCTATGGCAGAGTGTGCCGGCAGAAGTCACTCCTCAGTGCAAGACATATGAAAGCTCGCATACAGTTTGCAAAAAAACACATGAAGGACTCCCAGACTATGAGAAATGAGATTCTCTGGTCTGATGAAACAAAGATTGAACTTTTTGGTGTTAATTCTAAGCAGTATGTGTGGAGAAAACCAGGCACTGCTCATTAACTGGCCAATACAATCCCAACAGTGAACCATGGTGGTGGCAGCATCATGCTATGTGGGTGTTTTTCAGCTGCAGGGACAGGACGACTGGTTGCAGTTGAAAGAAAACTGAAGGTGGCCAAGTACAGAGATATCCTGGATGAAAACCTCCTCTAGAGGGCTCTGGATCTCAGACTGGGCCGAAGGTACTTCTTCCAACAAGAGAATGACCCCAAGCACACAGCTAAAATAACAAAGCAGTGGCTTCAGAACAATTCTGTGACCATTCTTGACTGCCCCAGTCAGAGCCCTGACCTGAACTCAATTGAACATCTCTGGAAAGACTTGAAAATGGCTGTCCACCAACGTTCACCATCCAACCTGAGGGAACTGGAGAGGATCTGCAAGGAAGGATGACAGAAGATCCCCAAATCCAGGTGTAAAAAACTTGTTGCATCATTCCCAAGAAGACTCGTGGCTGTACTCGCTCAAAATGGTGCTTCTGTTCAATACTGAGCAAAGGTTCTGAATACTTAAGACCGTGTGATACTTCAGTTTTTCTTGTTTAATAAATTTGCAAAAATATCTACATTTCTGTTTTTTCCTCCTTACAAGATGGGGTGCAGAGTGTACATTAATGAGCAAAAAAAAGTGAACTTTTTGGACCTTGCCAAATGGCTACAGTGAAAGTAAGAGTGAAAAATTTAAAGGGGTCTGAATACTTTCAGTACCAACTGTATTTGAGACAGGTCTTATCAGCTCATCGCCTTGAAATTTTTGTGTAGTTGTGATAGGTGCTTTTTAAGGGTGGAAAAACATAGTGTGGCTGATAGTCCTGCCTCTGATGCATCCACCAATGGCTGTATGAGATGTCAGCAACTCATGGCTATCATTGCTGTTAAGGCAGGGGTTCGTGCCTGGTTTCTGTATGACATAATGACACTGTTTGAGTTTAATAGTTAAGTAAGAAATCAGAAGCATCTGGACATTCTATGTGACTAGCTCCATCCCATAGTCCAAAATTTGTTTCCAGTTAGTGATGCAGTCTTCTAGGATGACAATGTTCCTGTCTACACTGCTTGTTTCATTGGATTTTGTTTGGGGAGGGGGTTTATGTTGCTCCCAAGAGTAATAATGATAGAGGGACAGAAGTTGCGTTCTGAGATATATAGGTTTATATAATTTGATGCTGAATGTCAGAAAAAAGCAGAGAAAATGATAAAAGTGAAACTTAACTTCTGACCTCGCCCACATACAGTGATTGACAGTTTTCTTTGTGCACACACTGATACAAGGAAAACTGTCACTTCCACTGTCTCTTAAAGAGTCCAACCAGGATTTACTCTGCTCTAAATCATATAACCCTATATTTCACAGAGTTTAGATTCTCTCCTATCACTTCTTGCTCTTAGATAGGGAGGTATAAAGCAACTGACAAGTTCTTATTTAAGCATCTACTTTGACCCTTCCAGTCACCACACCACATTTGCATATTACTTTTAGGCATCCTTGAGAACAAAGCAGTACATTCCCACTGTCTGCTTCTGTCAAGAAATGTACATTTGTATTAGGGGCCATTACATTTTGTTTTTGACTCTGTTCATGGTATTTGTCAGGATGCTGTAAAAAAAAAGTACCCTGATCTATAACAATGGAGCAATGGATAATAATAGTGCAAACATATTCTTATTTAGACTACAGTTGCTCTTTGTGCCAGAAATGTATGCTTTCTGTGCTGGACACAAAAGGCTGGAGCACAGGTTTCTTTTAAATAAAACAAGAGACGTTAGCTTTATTCTTCAGCACCGATAGTCATACATAATTATATCAAGTATTGGCTTCTCGTTCTGTAGGAGAACTAGGCAGCAGAGATTTGTGGTGTGCACCTGACAAAATTACGAATGTGTTATCTAATACCTGCTGCTGTCTTTCCGTTGTTTCCACTTGGGTGTCCTCCTCTGATTACACACAGCACAGTTTGTTCTGTAATTTTTATGTATGTACACATAGTTTCTGTATTACTCCCCAGTGCTCAGAGGTGTTTTCATATGGAGATATATCCTCTAGTAAGTGCATTTTTTTCAGGTTCGCTTTATAAGTATATGTGTGTAATGCCTATTAGTAAATCTGATCCTCACTCCTCTAGTTCCTCACTGACTTCCATAATATTTCTAATGGAAAATGAGGAATATATCTTCTCATTCATGTCCTGAACAGCCAGTGTGCTATGCATGATTGCTATGATGTATGCGTGCTACGCATTAGAATACTTTAAGATTGATTGTGAATAAATCAAATTTCCAGTATCTTCTAAATAATGGATTGTAAGAATAGAGATGAAATGACTCCAAGACGTCTAACTTGTAATAGAATATATTTCAAGGAATGTAAAATGCTAGATTCTAGTCTACTAACAATTGCTAACTTACTGCAAAATGACTAAAGTGCTGAGTCCATCAATCGGAATAGCAGATTTCATGATGTTGAGCCTGTTATAGTGACAGGTTGCTTTTATTTTTATGGACATATTAAACTGGTTACAATGTATTGTGCATTGGAGACACAGCATTCACTAGTTCCACCACGCTCGGAACTGCATCAGCACATTACATTGTCACCTAACACCACAGAGGAGGTAAAATGTGAACATATCTGAATGTTAACAATACCAATGCTAAGTTTGGACTTTGACACAATGCACCAAGTAAAAACATTGTCCTTTTCAGTTTCTTATGGCTTTTCTCACGGTTTGCCTTTATAAAGATATCTTCTCTTAGAAATATTGCATGTTGGGCAAAATTTGATGCCTTATGAATACACTATACAGTGGTATTCTTAGTGGCTAAGGGTCAATGTAGGGACTCTGGTTACTGTTGTACAGTATATAAAGACCTAAGAATCACATGTGTTATAATGGTGGTCAGTGAACAGAGTCGGTCATCTACTGTCCACTTTTAAGTACTTTTTGGAAGTCTGTGGTCTGTACCACTCAGAATAGTATTGTGCAGCCTGATCTTTGTCCCTTGCACTCCCTAGAAGATCAATAACAGGCATGATCTTCAGGGGATGGAGTTTAGTACTTTGCTGTTTTTTGTAGTGTCTCTAATTTTTTATTTTTTTTTACAGGTTTCTGTGTTCTAGTATGATGAACTTATTAAACTACATCAGACCAGCATATGATCCATTTCTTTAATAAAATGTCCAATGAGGGATGTTAATGGAGAATGTTTATTTAACTTCTTAACAACCACCCACCGACTTTTGAGGTCGGCTAGTACAGGTCGTTCGTCTACAGTGACGTCTTTTGGCGTTGCTGCAGATATTGGAGTTTGTGGCACCGGGGCGCCGCAGCTGCGCTGAGATCGGGGCTGTACTACACAGCCCTGATCCCAGAGCATCTCCTGCGAGCACCAGGGAGCGGGGGAACCTCCTCACCCTGGTGTTTTAACCCATTGATTGCGGCGGATCGTCACCGCAGCGCAATCAAAGGGTTTCTCTGCTCTGTCGGGTGATTGGAACACCCGGTGACCCGTCAGAACTCGGGGAACAGCTGCACAGTCAGCCCTGGAGACCTAGAGTAGCCCCAGAGCTGTCTGTGTAATAAGCCAGTGACCAGGACAGACTGTGTGCTGTCCTGATCACTGCCTGTGTCAGACTGACACAGTTTGTAACAGTTCTCCCTTCATGGGATTAAAAAAAAAAAGTTAAAAACATAAAAAGTGTAAAAAAAAAATGAATAATAAAATAAATAATAAAATAAAAATATTTTAAAAAAAATAATTGTGCATGTATTACACACACAAAAAAACCTAAACATATTAGGTATCCAAACAACCGTAATAACCTATAGAATTAATATAACAATTTATTAAGAGTGAAATGTGAATTGTGTAAAAAAAAAAAAAAAAATTAAAACAAAAATTTAAAAAAATATTATTTATAAGTGAACTTAAACTATTCCCCCATAAAGTACAACTTGTTTTGAATAAAACGAGGCCTGAGACAACTGTGTCATTGAAAAAATAAAAAAGTTACAACTGTTGAAACGCAAGGAGGCAAAAACTAAAAAAACGTTCTGGTCATTAACTACTTTTCAGGCCTGGGGCTTAAGGGGTTAACTAAAATGTTTACGTGTTGTCGGGGTTTTTTTTACCGTTTAATTACGGTGTCAGTAAGGGAGGTGTCTGATGCTGTTACCTCAGTACTCAGTGCACCAGAGGTACTGGAAAAAGGTGGGTTACCATCAGACGTGGACCCTCTAATAAAATGATCTGCTTCTGGAGTGGCTGTGGGCTGGTATCCGTGAACCTATCCATTTTGATAGTATTAGCCTGTAGCTGCCAGTTTTACCTTGGCTGGTTATGGAAAATGAGGGGAATCCCACATTATTTAATTATTTTTTAATTAATTGATTACAGTAGATGCATGTTCTTAGATTTTCAATTAATAAATAAATAAATAAATAAATAAATAAATAAAAGAAAACAATGTAGAATCCTTGTCATTTTTCATAACTAGCCAAGGTAAAACCGACAGCCTGATTACTGTGAGGATGGGAAGGTCCTGCCGCCTCCTCCCCCTTTCCCACACTATTGAAGTTAGTCTATTATAAGGTTTCTCCTTGTGTGCTATGGATGTATCAAGCAGTTAGCAGTGGCAAAGAGAGTGGTGTCAAACAATGACAGACAAAAGTGGACATGTTGCAAGATTAGGGAGAGGAGAGTGGCAGTTCAGTGTTCCATGTACAGTACATATCAATGGAGCCTTCATGTTGGTTGCATCATCCCCAAATTAGTTGAATCCGTAAACAAGGAACTTCCGAGATTAGTCGGTGCAAATAAGTAGTGGGAAAGCTATTGGTAACATACTGTATATCTGCGAGGAATCAAAGAAGCAGCAGAAAATATACTTTGTGGCACATTTATTAAGAAAGTTCTGGCACAATTTTCACCAAAAATAATTGTGTGCATGCTTTACACCACATTTATTATATGATTTAGACAGTTTTTAGACACTAATGTGCCTCGTCTGACAAAAGAGGCACAGCTTTGATAAAAAGGGTGTGACTTTGCTGATAGGGAGTGACTTAGCAAGTACCAAAAAAAGTGACATTTTGCCATCATTTGTGGCAAAATTTAGGGCCACATGTATGAAAAGGTTTTGGTCTAAAACTCACTTTTTTCCCCATAAGTTTTTTATAGGGAAAAAAGTGAGCTTTAGACCAAAACCGTTTCATACATGTGGCCCTTAGTGTTGCACAGTATTGATAAATCTGCCCCAGTATGTTTATTGAGTTTCAACAACAAATTCTTGGGAAACATTGTTTTCTTAATTAGTAAAGCATAAGTGACATAATGGGTGACAGCCTCGTTCATACATTTTTAAATTGCTCGCACACCAGTATCAGACGCATTACAAAGCACTCGCGGCACTTTGTAATGTGCCTGATTTTGGGGGGCGTGTGGGAGGTGGGGGGCACTAGAATCGTAGCGAAGCTATAGACTTATAGCTTTGCTATGGCATTTCTAGGCGCATTACAGCTGGAACAGGTATTCCACTTTTAAAGTGTTATACCTGATCCAGAAATATTGCCCAAGCGCTGGAATGCCCCTGATTTATGACCCGCTGTATAACGGGTTCATAAATCAGGCGCAGTCTATGCCCTTATTATGCGCATGAAATTTGATGTGATATTCGGAGAAGCCTTCGATTTGATGATAAGCAAACTTGTCTTTTGAGATTGGAAATGGATCAACTAGCACCTATTAGTTACATTTGGAATATTTTTATCAAGAATTGTACCATGATCTACAATGCTAGTGATAATGTAACAGTGCATGAGCAACCTGTAGCCTTCAGAGGACGTTGCAAGTTCATTCAATATATGCCTAGTACACCAGCCAAGTACGGACTGAAAATATTCTTGATGCGTGATTCTGCCAATTACTATGGTATTAATGGGCTTATCTACAGTGGAAAAGAAGTTGACGCTTCAGTGCAGAAAGATCTAGGTTCTCATATTGTAAAGAAACTTGCTCTACCAATTTACAATTCTGGTAGAAACATAACAATGGACAATTACTATACTAATGTTGAACTGAGCAATATTTGCTTGAAAAAGATCTGACAGTTGTTAGTACTATGAAGCCATAGTGATGAGATATTCCTCCGGTGATGAAGCACAATCCGTAGTGAGTACTTTATAATAGTGTCTTTGGTTTCAGCAACAAGTCAACAATGGGGTCTTACAAAGCGAAGATAAAAAAAATGAGTTCTGTTTACTCATTACCATACATCATGATTCCAGTATTGTCATCTATGACAGGAAACAGAAACCAGAAATCATCTTGCACTATCATAAAACTCACGGAGTTGTGGACAAGATGGATGAACTGTTTGGAGAATATTCATGCAAGAGGGGAACAAAACATTGGCCTTTAGTCATATTTTCAAATATGCTTGATGTATCAGCCCTTAATTCCTACATTATTTTACCAAAACTCATTCTGATTTCGATGCTAAGAGGAGGGACAAGAAATGCCTATTCTTGAAGGACCTTTGCCATGAACTTGAAATACCTCACATTATGCAGTGAAGCAACATTAACCCCTTACCACCGGAGCCAGTTTTGGCCTCTCTGACAGAGCCCCATTTTTTAAATCTGCCATGTATCACTTTATGTGAGAATAACTTTTTGACACTTTAACCTATCCATGTGATTCAGAGAATGTTTTCTCGTGACACATTGTGCTTTAAGATAGTAAGAAATTTTGATTCAAAAAGTCCTTGTTTATTTGTGAAAAATATCAAAGTATCGTGAAAAATTAGAAAAATTTACCATTTTCAAACTTCAAAAATTTCTGCGTGTAAGACAGATAGTTATTCCACTCAAAATAGCTTATAACTAGCATCTACCATATGTCTACTGTATCTTTTTTTAAATGTCTTTTTTTTATTTATGATATTAGGGGGCTTAGAAATTTAGTAGTAATTTTCACATTTTCAAGAAAATTGGCAATATACATTTTTTTAGGGGACCAGTCCAGTTCTGACGTGACTTTGATTGGCCTGTATGTTAGATACCCCCATAAATGACTTCATCTAAGAAACTGCACCCCTTAAAGTATTCAAAACAGCATGTAGGAAGTTTATTAGCCCATTAGGTGTTTCATAGAAATTAAAGCAAAGTGGAGATGAAATTTAAAATTTCACTTTTTTTTGCAGATTTTCAATTTTCAGCCAGTATTCACAAGAACTCGCTAGATGTGATCAGGGAAATGAAACTTAATATTGATTCCCCAGATTCTACTGTTTTCAGAGATATCCCATATGGGGCCCTAGTGCGTTATTTGGCTCAACCACAAGCCACAGAACAGGAGGTGCACCTACTGGACTCTGGGGTCTAATTTTTTTTATAATTTTATTTAGGTGCCATTTCAGGTTTGCGGACACCCTACGGGGCTAAAACTTAATAAACACCCCTCAAAAGACCACATGTTGGAGAATACACCTCTTAAGGATTATATCCAGGGGGGTAGTGAGTATATTAACCCCCACAGGTGTTTCACAAAATTTTTTAGCGTTAGGCTGGGAAAATGAAAAAAATTTTTTTTCCAACAATCTGCAATTTTAGCTGAAAATGTTGAATTTTTACAAGGAATCCTGTAAAAAGCATCCCAAATTTTAATTTCTTACAATTTCGGCAATACCTTACATGTGGGTGTAAACTGCTGTTTGGGCGCATGGCAGGGCGTACAAGGGAGGGAGCGCTATTTTGCTTTTGGAACGCAGATTTCGGTGGGGTCATGTCGCATTTGCAAAGCCCCCAAAGTACCAGAACAGGTGAAACCTTCCAGAAGTCGCCCCATTTTGGATTCAACACCCCTCATGGATCTCATCTAGGGGTGTACTGTGCATTTTAGGTGTACAGGTGGTCCATAGTATTTTTTAGTATTGGGCTATGAAAATGGGGGGAAAAAACGCAGTTCCGCCATTGTTTTTTGGGCTTCATTTTTACAGTGTTCGCCGTACGGGATAAATGACAGGAAAACTTTACTGTGGGGGTCGGTACAATTGCAATGATATAAATTTTATATAGTTTTTTATGTTTTATTAATTTTACACAATAGAATTAGGTCTATAAGAAATTGCGTTTTTATGTTGTCCTATTCTGACAGCCATAACTTTTTTATTTTTCTGTCTACGGAGCTGATTATGGGCTTGTTTTTTGCGGGATGAGTTGACATTTTTAGTAGTATCATTATGGGGTGCATATGACGCTTTGATCACTTTTTATTAAGGTTTTTGCGAGGCATTTTGAACAAAATACAGCAATCATTTTTTTATTTTTATTTTTTACAGCGGTCACCGTGCGGTATAAATGACATGCTAATTTTACTCAGCAGGTCAATATAATTACAATGATACCCAATTTGTATTTTTTTTATAGGTTTTACTGCTTTTACACAATAAAAACACTTTTATTCAAAAAGGAAAACATGTTTTTGCATCGTCATAGTCTGAGAGCTATAACTTTTTTATTTTTCGGTGAACGAAGCTGGGTTGGGTCATGTTTTTTGTGGGATGAGTTGCCGTTTTTATTGGTATCATTTTTTGGGGGACAAAACTTTTTGATCAGTTTTAAATCCATTTTTTGGAAGGAAGGGTGAAGAAAATCGTAGTAGTGTTTTTTATTTTTAACAGCGCTCATCGCGCAGTATCCGTGACAAGTTAGATTTACTCTCTGGGTCAATGCGATTACGGTGATACCCAATTTATTTATATTTTTTATTTTGAAGCACTTTAAAAAAAAATCGTTTTATTGTGTAAAACAATATTAATGCATCGCTGTCTTCTGAGAGCCATAACTTTTTATTTTTCCGTATACAGAGCTGTGTAAGGACATTTTTTTGCGGGTCGAATGGACGTTTTAATTGGTACAACTTTGGAGTTTATGAGTTTTTGATCACTTTTTATTCCATTTTATGTGCTGCGGGATGAACAAAAAACACAATTCTGTTTTTTATTTTTATTTTTTTACGGTGTTCACCGTGCGGGTTAATTAATGAGACAGATTGATCGTGCAGGTCGTTACACACGCGTCGATACCAAATATGGGTACTTTATTTATTTTTTATCTTTTTTGGGGCGATTGGCGTTTGTAAAGGGGAAAAGGGCGGTGTACGTGTTTTTATTTTATTTTTTGCGTTTGTGTTTTACTTTTTTTTCACTTTTAACATTTATTTTTACTTTTTTACACTTTTTTTTACTTTTTCTTCTAACAGCAATCACCATTGCTGTTAGAAGGCAGGCCAGTACACAGTACTAGTACTGTGTACTGGTCGCCATGACAACTGACTGTCACCATACCCACAATGCATTGCGGGTATGGTGATGTCACAGATGACCCCGGGAAGTGCCGTTCACTTCCCGGGACCATCAGGCAGGAGATCGCTGCTGAACTGCAGTGCGACAGCCGACGGGAGCAGGCAGGAGGAGCTCACTCCTGCTGCCTGCGGCTTCATTATCGCAACCATGACAGGTTGCGGTAATGAAGCATTAATCACCCGCGGCCGGAGCTCACTCCGGACGCGGGTGATATGGCATGCGGTCAGCGGTAATTTACCGCCGGTCCCATGTTGCGATCGTGCGTGGCTCGCCCGCAAGACTGCGCGATCGCCAGGACGTATGCATACGTCCATTTGCGGGAACGCACTTCCCGCTAGGACGTATGGATACGTCCTATGTCGGGAAGGGTTTAAATGCTTGCCAAAGCAAACTAGAGAAGCTATGAAACTGTGTGGTGTACATTTCCAGGAAATTCCAGATCCAGTAGAAAGAAAACAAAAGCGTTGTTTTATTTGTCCAACAAACAAAGACAGTAAAACTGTTACTGTACCATTTGTGGAGAAAATGTACGTAGAGAACATCTTCACAAAAGATAACATGCGTAAGTTGTTTGGAAGACCAATAATATTGAAAAGGAAAAGGTGAAAAAGAAATGTATTTGCAACTTGTTTACATTTTAATACCCTTGTTTGTGTATTTTTTATATCTTACTTTGTAATTTTGAAATAAACTTGTGACATGATTAAAAGGATTCATAACCTAGAATGCATAACGGGGGCCTCTTTGGCTATGTTCACACGGCTTAAAATGGGACATATTTCAGTCCGTAATTCAGTCCGTACTGCGCGAATTACGGCTGGAATACGTCCCAGTCATTATGGTAATCCACAGTTCTCATCGAGAACTATGGATTACGTCTCCTCTCCCTGCTCGGCGAATCCGCCGCGGGGGGAGAGAAGTGACATGTCATTTACTAGCGGTGTATACGCGCCGCTTGTAATGATAGTCTATGGGCAGGTGTCGGCCCCCCGCTCCCGCCTCCGCTCCCGCCCCGCCCCCGTCCACATGGCGTAATTGCGGGGCGTAATTACGCCCCGCAAATAAGCCATGTGAACATAGCCTTCGGCCCATGTGCTTACTATTTTGGTGTTTTCTGCAAACAATTATAATTACAATTTTATGTATCTTATTTGGCAATTTTGAAATAAACTTGTAGAAGTTATTTATTTCAGTTCCATATGTGATTTACAAATGGGTCTGAAAGACTCAAGATATTTCAAACATTATGCATACTAGAGTTAAATGTAGAGAAAACAAGAATGTAATGATGTTTAAATTCCTTATACAGTGGGGAAAAAAGTGTTTAGTCAGCCACCAATTGTGCAAGTTATCCCACTGAAAATGATGAGAGATGACTGTAATTGACATCATAGGTAGACCTCAACTATGAGAGACAAAATGAGAAAATTCCGAAAATCACATTGTCTGATTTGGAAATAATTTGTTTGCAAATTATGGTGGAAAATAAGTATTTGTGCAAGAACAAAAGTTCATCTCAATACTTTTATATATCCTTTGTTGGCAAAGATAGAGGTCAAACGTTTTCTGTAAGTCTTCGCAAGGTTGGCACATACTGTTGCTGGTATGTTGGCACCTTTCTCCATGTAGATCTCCTCTAGTGCAGTGATGTTTTGGGGCTGTCACTGGACAACATGGAACGTCACCAGTGGGGTGTGTAGGGATCTCATTGACTGCTGAAATCACATGACCTCATTTTATCTATGTCACTGCACTTCCTGCTCAGCAGCGTTAGCTTTCACACAGCAAACAGAACGGATAGCTTTCTCCCTGCTCAGCTTTTTTCAAAACTAGTAGAGACTAGTTCCCAGGGTTTTTACTACTGAAATGGGGCCTTAATAGATTAGCTAGCTTAGGGTACAGCAAGATTAGAGAATTCTAGTTAGTATTAGAGATTTGGAAACATTCCTAGTGCTCTGAACGGCATAGCTGTGGGGGGGGGGGGGGGGAGACTGGTTCGGGGGGGCAAATCCTGCATCAGACATATTTCTCCTCTCAAACCACTGTGAAATAGCATCAAATTTTATGTCTGCATTGCCAGCAGCCACCACAGTCTGAGTTACGGGTGTCCAGGGCCGGGACGACGGGTAGGCAGAGGTAGGCGATCGCCTAAAATGCCTACCTCTGCCTGTCTCTAAGGGGCGCAGCAGGGGCCCCGAACCTCGCCGGGCTGCAGGCCTCTGCCGTGGGCCTGAAGCGCCAGCGGTCTCTGTACGCACATACAGCTGAGGGCTTCTACGGAGCAGAGAGCGAGCTCTCCCTGCTCCGCAGACAGTGTCGGACCGGCTCACAGGTCCGACACAGCGGGGCCATTGGGTCCTCATAGCGCTGAGGACCCGCCGCGGCCCCGTGTGGCTCAGCTGGCCAGCGTCGCGATGAAGTGAGGTCATCACGACTCTGCCTCACCTCGGGCACACAGCCCATCACAGGCTGTGCGCCCGAGGAGCTGCCGGAGGAGCGTCCCAGCGCTGGAAGTGTGGCCTGAAGAGGAGCGCGTGGCCGGGAAGCAGGTAAGGTGATTATGAATGTTATTTTTTAACTGCCTGTGTGCCCCCCTATATCTACATATATACTGCCTGTGTGCCCCCTATATGCCTGTGTGCCCCCTATATCTACATATATACTGCCTGTGTGCCCCTATATGCCTGTGTGCCCATATATCTACATATATACTGCCTGTGTGCCCCCTATATCTACATATATACTGCCTGTGTGCCCCCTATATCTATATATACTGCCTGTGTGCCCCTTATATCTATATATACTGCCTGTGTGCCCCCTATATCTATATATGCCTGCCTGTGTGCCCCTATATCTATATATACTGCCTGTGTGCCCCCTATATCTATATATGCCTGCCTGTGTGCCCCCTATATCTATATATGCCTGCCTGTGTGCCCCTATATCTATATATGCCTGCCTGTGTGCCCCTATATCTATATATACTGCCTGTGTGCCCCTTATATCTATATATACTGCCTGTGTGCCCCCTATATCTATATATGCCTGCCTGTGTGCCCCCTATATCTATATATACTGCCTGTGTGCCCCCTATATCTATATATGCCTGCCTATGTGCCCCCTATATCTATATATGCCTGCCTGTGTGCCCCCTATATCTATATATGCCTGCCTGTGTCCCCCTTATATCTATATATACTGCCTGTGTGCCCCCTATATCTATATATACTGCCTGTGTGCCCCCTATATCTATATATGCCTGCCTGTGTGCCCCTATATACCTGCCTGAGTGCCTCTATATACCTGCCTGTGTGTCCCTATATCTATATGCCTGCCTGAGTGCCCCTATATACCTGCCTGAGAGTGCCCCTATATATACCTGCCTGAGAGTGCCCCTATATCTATATACCTGCCTGAGAGTGCCCCTATATCTATGTACGTGCCTGAGTGACCCTATATTTATATACCTGCCTGAGCGTCCCTATATTTATATATCTGCTTGTCTAGGGGTACAATATCTATATACCTGCTTGACTGAGAGGGCATATCTATATATCTGCCTAACTGATGGGGACCTATATATACCTGCCTAATTGAGGGGACATATATACCTGTCTAACTGCAGGGACCTATATAGGTCCCTATCTGAGGGGGTATATATACCTGTCTAACTGAGGGGACTTATATACCTATAAGTAAGGAGTTGCTGGAAATGTGAGGATTCTAAGATATTTGGGTCCAAATCTGCAGGGACGAGTATTGGCCAGGAGAACTCAGCATGAAGGTGTGAACCGGATGGAGAAGAAAAGGGAAAGTGAACGACGCTGATCAGAAAAGACGTCTCCTGTGAGTCACTAAATGTAACGTCAGTGTAATCACTTATATTTCTGCAGAGCGTCTACATACAACTAGTATCTATCACTATATGGTACCTGCATGGGGTAATATACGCCTTCAGAGCCTGTGTACAGCTGATAGTCACATGTGGGGTCTGGCAGGATTATTTGATCCTTAAGTAGTAATAGTTTGGGGTCTTGGTTTTGTAGGAGTGTTTTTTAGTAACAATCATTCGTCTGGTAGATTTGCTCCATGTATAGGTGTATTATTTAGTGACTATTTAGGTGTATTATTTAGTGGTATGTAGGTGAGCACTTTTGAAAAAGCAGATTTGTCCAGGCTGATTTTCATTGTACAGCGACTGCTGAGGTGATGGACGGAATCTATGTGGAATGTGCAGAAAGTTAGTGACAGGAACAGAAGTTTTTTCTATGTAACAATACATCCGCAGTTCACAATGTGGCGTGAAAAATTCCGTTAGGACCCTAGCAACGCCCCTGGGCGCAGGTATGACTGGTAAGAAGTTACTAAGTGGGAGAGAGTAACTGGTGCAGGGGACAGACTGGTGCAGGGGGGAGAGAGTAACTGGTGCAGGGGGGAGAGTGGGGCAGGGGAGCGAGGGCCTGGTGCAGGGCGGGAGAGAGGGCATGGCGCAGGGGCGAGAGGAATTAGGGGGTGGAGGGGTGCAATTTTTTGGGGAGCGAGGGGGTGGGCGCCATTGGCTGTACTAGGGCACCAAAATGCCTTGTCCCGGCCCTGCGGGTGTCCCTGTGTTGTGGGATGCACGTCAGGATTTATATTACTCATATTTCTCATCTCAAACCCACTCTAACTAGGGCCCTGCCAGCTGAACCTCCTTGTTCCCCGTTGGGATGTTCTTGCTGCCACCACATACATGACAAGGTGTTGGTCCCTGATGCAAAAAGTATTAGGGGTCTCCTGCCAGTTACCATGTGCCATTTTCAATACCGGTGTCTTGATTTGTGTCAAAAGGGTCCCGTAGCAGCTGCTACCGCTGTACCTGCTGTGGTTACGCTGTCCTCATGTTTTCGGTTAGTCATTGAACAGAATAAATTATTTTAGCCTGTGAATTTTTTTTCGTGACTCTTGTAGCCTAAGGCCATGTTCACACGGCTTAAAATGGGCCGTATTTCGGTCCGTAATTACGCGCCGAAGTGCGCCAATTACGGGCCGAAAACGGCCCATTCATTACGGTAATTCACAGTTCTCATAGAGAACTATGGATTACGTCTCCTCTCCCCGCCCGGCGACGCCGCCGGGCGGGGAGATAATTGACATGTCACTTTCTCGCGGCGTATACGCGCCGCTAGCAGTGATTGTCTATGGGCCGGCGAAGTGCCGGCCCCCCGCTCACTCCCCCGCTCCCGCCCCGCCCCCCGTCCACACAGCGTAATTGCGGGGCGTAATTACGCCCTGCAAATACACCGTGTGAACATAGCCTAATTGTCTTGACTAAGATATACCATGTATCCAGTTTACTGTAGTGGATGTTAATTCCAGCTTCACCTCACCTGTTTGGGTGTAAAAATGAACCTGGCGTTCCTCTCCCATAGACTTTAATGGGAATCGGAGATTAATCGCAATCGAGGATCGAAAATAGGGAATCGGGAATCGATTCGAAGCAGATTATTGGCCGATCACTAGTACTGACCTGCAAAATACAGATAACACATCATTTTTACTAAGAGTGAACACCATAGAAACAAAAATCCCTATAAACATGGTGTAAATAATTTTTTTCACATTTCATCCCACTAGCAATTTTTTTTTCAGTTTCCTAGTATTTTCTATGGTATGGTCAATGACATCATTAGAAAGTACATCTTGTCCCATAAAAAAGGCCTCATATGTCTATATAGATGGAAAAAGTATATGGCTCTTGGAGAGCTATATAATGATGGATGAAGAAAAACCAAAAAATTATGACCGGCTGTCAGGACCGGCAGTTAATTGCCTTCACCACCTAGGAGGTGGTGAAAATTTAAACAATAGTCACTGTGATAAATTTTGCACATTCAGTTTATCTAGAATAAGAATACAATATTTATTAGATCACATTAGCAAATCTGCCCCACTGTTTCATGGACCTTGCTCTGTGTCATGCTACTATATGTTATAGCACTGAGAGTTTCTTAGTGACACTAAGTAAAAGGTTGCACTATATATTTTTCTAGCCATCAACTCTAAATTCAGCTATCTAACTGGCAGATGATGAAGTGTTAGTCTTTACCGCTTTCAAATTCAAGGCCGTTGTGCTTTACTGCATGTGAACTATGGTTTGGTATTGTGAATAGCTGTGTTTTCATGAAAACCCTGTCCATGAAGCTCCAGTCACTCACAATGTCAGCACTCAATGATCTTATTCTCTAAATCTGGGTTGTAGGTGTTTCTTTTGTTAGCTGTATTTGTACTTCGAATAATTTCACTTCCTTTTTGCAGAGCTTACTATTCAATGAGCATCTCCAATATCGCAAATTGATGAATCTGTCTTTTTAAATAGGTATCATAGCGCCAAAGTGCAGTGTGATCCAGTCTACTGTAGGTATACATAGCAATACATTTCCTTAGTAATACAGAGGCCTAAAAATTTGAGAAAGAAGGTTTCGTACTTTGAAACATCATGCACAGGTGTGTAGACCGTCTGCTATGTAGCCACCTCCGGCTATCCATGTGGATTTAACTTCATTATGACTACATATGGACTTTACTGCTGCCAGTCTGTACCGCAAGTACCATTATTTTTTGTCTATGACAAATAGACTGTTGTGATAATAAAGAAGCTATTGTTTAAGAAAAATATTCGGGATCCTGTATTACTAAGGAGATATATGGCTTTGGGAACTAATGAGGAGCTCTCTATGGTGGACCTGATCATCTTGTGAAAGATAGTTGAAAGTGTGCCGATCAAAATTTTTATGGGCTGGTATACACAGTACAACATGCAAGCAGAGAGGGAGATGTATATCAGTAAAGGTATGTTCACACGGCATGTTGAGTTCGTGTGAACATACGCTTTTCGATACGTGCTTGGATCTGTCTGTCAGACCCCAAATGGACCCAAACATGCATCTAACAAATAGAAATGTGATTTACCTTTTAATATGAAACACGCATCAGCGTTCACACGAGTGATCGCTGATGCGTGTTTAATTGCGTGTTTCAGATCCGTTCCAAGAATTGACTTGTCAATTCTTGGTCCTAAAGACACAGCAGGAGCCCTGCAATAAATTATTGGGTGCAATCCTGTTGTATCCAACACGCATTCAAGCACGCAGCTGCATGTTGGATACGTGTTGTATCCTTTTTGGTTCTGATCACCTCTTAGCTGTTGTAGGCGATTTTTGGATCCAACACGGATCCAAAATTGGATCCAAAAACGCCGTGTGAACAATCCCTAAGATTGTCTGTGCTGCCCTTAGCATTTTTCTAGAGCAGTATAAGAAATTAAAGCTCACTTCTGATTGATTACCATGGGCAACAAAGACAGTCTTACTGGTGGACAGTTTTGATAACTGAGACCAAATGTGTTGGATCCTTCTTGTTTGTATGTGGTTTCTTTGGGGCTCCCCAATCATCTGAACAAACATAATGCACTAGCCAGAAACCAGGACATTTTTGATTGTATCTTTTTTAACTGAAAATAAAAGACCACAGAAAACTGTAAAATGTTGAAAATATATCATGTAGTGTTTTTCTTTAAAGGGGTTTTCTCACCATGCAGTTTCACAGGCCACAAGCAGCTTTAGACTCACACTTTCTGGTCAGGCTGTAGGCAGGTCTTTAGCAGTGATTGACATATCAGCTCTGCTGTTCCTAGCTACACCTGTTACAGTGAGATGAATGCTGGAGATTTATAAAATGTAGTACACAAGTGTGAAAGCTTTTCATTTACATAGGTAAACGAAGTCGGTTGCTAAAGATAAGACTCTCAAGGGAGTTTCTCACCATGGTTGAATGGCAGCTTGTGGATCAATCAGATAAGAGAGGAGAGAGAGATGGGGAGAAGTGGTTGGTAACCAGAGAAACTAGTGTACTCTAAGTGGAGATAAAATCTTCTTACTCTTCTGACCAAAGCAAAATCTAAAAAGCAATGTATTTGGTAATGGTCTTTATTTACCTTTCTCTACATGTTAAAAAATCATTGTGGTGAGCAAATCCCTTTAAATATTAGTTTTTACAATATATTATCTCTGGTTTCTGGGATTACCTTCTGCAATGTAAATTAAATACAAAGCAGCTTACTTACTGAAGTTCATACATTTTTAAGCATATTTTCTACCTAAAGACCTAAATACTGGTCCACACCTGTTACATGTTGCAATCTGCAAATAACCACATGTGCACACACCCAATATGAAAAGCTTTTCCTGTTTTCACTTGCTATAATTCAACAAGCCATCAGTGTTAAACAACCTTTAACTCCTTCCTAACTGAGCCTTTTTTTTTTTTCATTTTTTCATCCTCATTTTCCAAAAGCCATAATTTTTTTATGATCAGATGGTGGCAGTGATTTGAAAATCTCTATGTATTCTATGGACTGTTTCTTTAGATTAAACATTGATTATGGATTACTATTTTTAACTGTGATAACAAAGGTTATATATTATAGCCATAGATTTCTAACACTTACATCTGTGGTGTATATATTTCTTCTGTTTCTATGATGGGGCTCACCGTAAAATAAAGTTAAAAAAAAAAAAACACACGACATACCACAAAGAAATATATTAATAAATATTAACAGGGCCCAAACTGTTATTTTAGCCAGTCCTGACAACTCTAAAATTTGATGCGTGAGTTATTAAATGTCTGTGATGGAAAAGTGACACAATTACACAACTGATTTTAGGGGCACTTTTGCTGTTATAAAAATATATATTTTTGTACTATTTTCCATCGTATTATTAAAAAAAAGATGTAAAAACTATATAAAAATAAACATAACATATCACAGAAAAAAGGCAAAAACATTTAAGTGCTCAAACCTGCTAATGTGCCTTGTTAATGTGCCTGGAAAATGTGCGTGGTTAGGAGGGGAGGGGTGAGGTAAATTGCTTGATCATGAACTGGTTAAAGGGGTTTTACCACAAAGTAAAGTAAAATTGGCAAATTAAATAAACATTTTCAGCTTTCATCATTATTAAAAATTCTGTTTTTGTTTTAGCTGCTACATAAGTGATCTATAATGTACAGCTCGTCTGTAGGTTATCCGATCAGTGAGGAGAGCTTCTCAGTCCTGGCCGCACATGCTCACTTATCAACTCTCCTCTCAGACAGCTTCTGTCAGTCTCTTTTCTGCCTAGTAAACACATATTCACTGCTGAATAAGTGTACAACCCCAGATGCTGTCATTCTACTCCTGTCCTCTGTACTACCTAGTAATTAGTCAAACAGTGTAAATAAATAAAAGAAAAAAAAGAAGCCTCAATCAGCAATGTGCATTGAGAAAAAAACAAAACATTTATGGTTCTTGAAGGGATTTGAACCTAGGACCCCTATGTAGGAAGGCAAAATCCCAAAACCACTCATTTACAAAGCCAACCTTGAATAGAGGAGCACATGGGGGGGAAAGGGCATGGTGATGTCAAGTGGGTTCAATGATTGCAGTTCAAACAAATTATACATGTCTCCTTTTGAACACACTGAAAGCTGGAGCAGGACAAACCAGGCATGAAGTGACCCCTTTAAATCTAGATTTATTCATTTTATTTTGATATGTTTATTGATTTTTTTCTGTCAGTACCACTAAAAAGCAGCTTCAGATAACTTTAATTGAGGAAAATGAGGCGGAAAGTTCTTTGACACATAAAAAAGTGGTACCTAATGAAATAAAACCATTCTGCAGTGTGTCACTTACTAACTGAGATTTTAATAATCAAATGCATTGCTCAGTTTAGAACAAAGTATTCTATTTTATTATAAACAGCTCCACTCCTTTCTGCTGGATCTTTCTGGATTTGCTGCTCAACACCATCCATTAGCTTAGGGGTGCCGTAATACTCACAGTGTGGACAGGGTTTACGAAACCTTTAGCTCAAAAGGGGAGGTAAATTTTCTCCTTGGGGAAGGGCATACGGGTTGTAGGGAGACTTAAAATTTTCATGAAAAGGAAGTAAAAATTCAATACTTAGGGAAAAGACTAGCATTAGGGCGCTTAATGGAAGGTTTATTTACGTTATATTGACAAATTAAAGAGCCTTAAAACACGACTAATTAAACCCAACAAAAAATTTCCCATCTGAGCAGCGTGTTTCCCCTCATCACACAGCACAGGGTTTTATATTAACAGACTATCACAGCCTGCCAGAACCCTGCTCTGCATGGATGAGAAGCAAGCACCCCAAGAATGCTTTCTGCAGATGTGAGGCTTAAAATCCCCAGTTACATCCTAAGGCTTTTTAATGGGTCAGATGTGACTGTAAGGAACATCACTTGAAATAGCTGGCGCTTGAGTTCCTAGCTCTTTTTTTTTCTAGATCTAATTGGATTCTGTTTCTATTCGCAGACAAATTTTGAGCACTTCCTTCCTTAGAATAATTAATGTGCACAAACAATAAGGGTGCTATTGATATAGCTGAAAACCACAGTGTTTTTTAAATTGATTATCAAATAACCACACAAATTTGTGGCTCTATCAGTGAGTGAGTACAACATACTAAGTGATATAGGAGGCTCAGGGAGTGGTGAATATGGATGAATTACTGTACTGAACTTAAATATTTAAGATGGGGATTAACCTATAGTTTGTATAATTATTCTATTATAGATCGACAAATGTAAAAAAAAAAATCCACCACAGTTTATTAAATTATGCTGTGAACTCATAGAGAATGGACTGTTCCTATACTGAATTTGAGCATTTTTATTGATTAAAACCCTTTCAGACCAGTCATGCTTCAAAAAAGGAACCCTGACCTAAGAGGAAAGACTCCTGCTTTAAAGTACCTGATACTACCAAGGGGGAACAAACCCCCCCCCCCCCCCCCCAAAAATCTAAAAAGGGGATCCCCCGGCACAGAACCTGTCCAGCCTCCAAGTTTTCCCTCGATCATGCACCTCATCACTTTCTTAAATAAACAACACTATAAAAGGACGCACGATATTAAATATGAAACTCCTTATCCTAGGGTCAGGGACAGACACGCATTCACTTTTACAATCCGGGAAAAGTGTATGCTTCCACTATACAATCGCTAATATAATCTACAATACTTCCAAGTAGAGACCACACAGTGATCAGACACCAGTTCAGGTTACTATCACATGACCATGAATAGAGCACTAATCCAACACAAAAGCAAAAGAACCAGTGACATCCAAATACTCTCAGAAGACATCTTCTCTGATGAGTTGTTTCCTTCTCTGATGAGTCGTTTTCTTTCCCTTTTCGTCTCTATCCAATTCAGAATGCCACAATGACTTCTCCCAGCCATGCCTGGTCTCTGCAGAGTTCACTACACAGACATCTAAGACTCCTCATTTTTCCAGCACTTATTTACCTATCCCCACCGCTGCACAAGCTCCTGATCCAAAGCACCCCAAATGATAATAATAACCCCTTTGTGCCCATAACAGTAAAAGTATACCCAAACGGCAATGGTGCTGCTATTTGTATACCTAGTTTTAATTTTGTTTTGTGCTCACACATAGCAGGTAGGCACACCCTCAAAATAGGTAGGCAGAGATATAGACCCCAACTAGGTAGATAGGTACATACCCCCCTAAAATAGATAGTTATTAAAAAAGCCCCCTCATTAAGTAGGTAGGTAGCTAAATAGGTCCCCTCATTAAGTAAAAAGTTATATAGGCAAAGTCACACCCTTTTGAAAATTGGAATGGTAGCACCCAGCTGACTGATTCAGTAATACCTTTCTAGAAGGAATAACAGATGAACAGCACAACACAGCGGTATAGCCGAAGGTGCACCATAATCATTATTTTATCATTTTTTTTTTACTACAACAGATATGGAGGGAGATGTCATATGTCATCTATAAATTGTTAGCATCAGTGTTTTCTCAAATTAGTTTCGGCAAGCATCTATGTCTGTGTGATTACACTGCTATACCTGTATTTTTATATAAAACTGACAACACTTCTTTGTAGCTGCTTTGGTTGATGGGTGCACATCTTCTGGTTATCAAGCCTGCTAATTGGTGGTATTGTCTGTAACATCAAAAATTATGAGGTACCACCTTTATTGAGATGATTAAAGACTTTTTGTTCTGCCTCAAACATTGCTGTTTATATACACATACGTGTTTTGGTTAATACAAAAAATTGATTTAAAGAGAACCTGTCACATAGGTTATGCCCCCCTTGCTGAGGACAGCACAAGCTAGTGTCAGACCTGCTGTTTCCAGTGCTGTGTCCCTTATTCTGTAAGACGCTCTAGTTTTCGTGTATTTAATGCTCAAATCTGCAGTTTTCAGCCAGAAGAGTCATTCAAAGAGTCATTCAAAGAGTCAATTTTTCCCCGCCCACCTGAGTCTAGCCCTGCCCACCTCAACTGATAAACCTATTACTTTGAATAGGTAGAAACATGTGAATAACTGTCAGTGGGTGGGGCTAGCCTTTGGTGGGCGGGCCTAACACCTACTTATGAATAAGATTTGAGGGGTAAATGCTCTAAAAACTACAGCATCTTACAGAATAAGGGACACAGCGCTGGAAACAGCATGTCTAACACTAGCTTGTTCTGTCCTCAGCAAGGGGGGGGGCATAACCTATGTGACAGGTTCCCTTTAAGAACATTTACCAGAGTCTATGTGTATGCAGCAGTAAACTACTATTGATTCACCTGAGAGAGCTCCAGGTGTCTACGTCAGGGGCGTTGCTAGGGTCTCAAAACATCCAGGGCTCGGGCCCTTAAGTTTTTCTGAGTAGGGCTGGGTGCACTCGCCATTTTTCGCACCACATTGTCAACTGCGGATGTATTTATACAGAGAAAAACCTTCTGTTCCTGTCACTGATTTTCTGCACATTCCACATAGATCCTATCCATCCCCTCAGCAGTCACTGCACAATGAAAATCAGCCCTGACAAATTAGCATTTTCAAAACCTCTCACCTACATATGACAGTGCAATACCATTCAAATAAGTCACCAAATAATACACCTATAAATGGAGCAAATATACCAGACAACTCATTGTTACAAAAAAAAAACTCCAACAAAACCCAAGACCCAGAACTATTACTATTTAAGGTTCAAATAATTCTGCCAGACCCTGACCAAACGCAACCCCCACATATGACTATCAGCTGTACACAGGCTCTGATTACATATACCACCACCATACAGTGACCATATAGTGGTAGATACTAGTTGTATGTAGTCGCTCAGGAGAAATATAAGTGATTACACTTAGTTACATTTAGTGACTCACAGGAGACGTCTCTGAAGAGTTGTTCTATTTCTCTTCTTCTTCTTTTCCATCTGTCCCAGATGCCATGACGACTTCTACCGTCCACAACTCTTCACTGTAGAATCTACAAAACAAACATCTTAGACTCCTAATTTTATCAGCATTTCTCTACAATTTCCTATCTCTATACAAACTCCCCATCTAGAGCACCTCAAATGGTAATAATTACCCCCTTGTGTCCCAAACGGCTATGGGGCTCCAACTTGTGAGATTTCTGAGACAGTATGTAGGCACACCCCCAAACTAGGTAGGCAGTCATCAGTTAGGTAGGTAAAGTTATAGGTCCCCCAATAGGTAGGTATCTCAGTCCCCTATTAAATAGAAAGGTAGTTATATAGGTCTCAGAAAGAAATATAAAATAGAAATATAGATCCCTATTATGCATTTTATATTAGGCCCTGTAGGTAATAATGCCCCCTGTAGCCGGGTTACCACTAGACCAGGTAGTTGCCCCCTTAGCCAGGGTTTTTAGCCCCTCAGCCAGGTTATTAGCCCCCAGCCATATAGCCCCTGTACCAGGATATGCCCCCTGTAGCCTGATGACCCCTGTAGCCAGTGACAGCCGCTCTGTAGCGGACATGCCCCTGTAGCAGTCATATGACCCGTACAGGGTACCCCTTAGCCAGTGATTGCAACTTTAGCCAGGATATGCCCCCTGTAGCCAGTGATATGCCCCTGACACCCTAATATGCCCCCATAGCCACATACTATGCCCCTTCCATATTGCCCCCATGCCAATACTATGCCCCTTAGCATAATATGCCCCCATAGCCCATATTGCCCCAAGCCAGTGATGCCCCATTGCAGCCAATGCCCCTGTAGCAGGTAGAGCCCCCCATTGCAGCCAGCAGATGCCCCCTGTAGCCAGTAGATGCCCCTGTAGCCAGTGATGCCCCCATGTAGCCAGTGATGCCCCCTGTAGCCAGTAGATGCCCCTCTGTAGCCAGTGATGCCCCCATTGTAGCCAGAGATGCCCACTGTAGCCAGTGATGCCCCCATTGCAGCCAGTAGATCCCCCTGTAGCCAGTAGATGCCCCCTTGTAGCCAGCAGATGCCCCCTGTAGCCAGTGATGCCCCCTGTAGCCCGCAGATGCCCCCTGTAGCCAGTACATGCCCCACCTGTAGCCAGTAGATGCCCCCCTTGTAGCCAGCAGATGCCCCTGTAGCCAGCAGATGCCCCCTGTAGCCAGCAGATGCCCCCCATAGTCAGCAGATGCCCCCTGTAGCCAGCAGATGCCCCCTGTAGCCAGATGCCCCCTGGAGCCAGCAGATGCCCCCCTTTTAGCCAGCAGATGTCCCCAGGGCCGGGACGACGGGTAGGCATAGGTAGGCGATCGCCTAGGGCGCCTACCTCTGCCTGTCCCTAAGGGGCGCAGTCAGGGGCCTCGAACCTCCCGGGCTCCAGGACACTGCAATGGGCCTGGAGCCCCTCGGCCTCTTGCTGTATGTGCTCCTTGGACGCCAATAGAACTGATGCTTCTGGGAAGCAGTGAGAGCGCTCCCTGCTCCAGACAGTGTTGACCCGCTCACCGGAGGATCGCTGATCTCCGTAAGCGCAGGGCCGCCAGCGGGGCGCCGGGTCCTATAGCGCTGAGGACCCGCGGCGGCCCCGCGCTGCTCAGCTGGGCAGCGTCGCGATGAAGTGATGTCATTGCGACGCTGCCTGTCCTCGGGCGCACAGCGCGTCACAGGCTGTGCGCCCGAAGAGCTGCCGGAGGAGCGCGGGACTGGTAAAGAAGAGGACAAAAGAGGAGCGCGCGGCCGGGAAGCAGGTAAGGTGAGTATTAATGTTATTATTTTTACCTGCCTGTGCCCCTATATGCCTGCCTGTGTGCCCATATATGCCTCACTGAGCCCCCTATATGCCTCACTGAGCCCCCTATATGCCTCACTGAGCCCCTATATGCCTGCCTGTGCCCCCATATGCCTGCCTGAGACCCCATATGCCTGCCTGAGCCCCGATATGCCTGCCTGAGCCCGCAAATGCCTGCCTGTGCCCCAATATGCCTGCCTGAGCCCCCATATGCCTGCCTGTGCCCCCATATGCCTGCCTGAGCCCCCATATGCCTTCCTGAGCCCCCATATGCCTGCCTGAGCCCCCATATGCCTGCCTGAGTGTCCCTATATGCCTGCCTGAGTGCCCCTATGTCTATATACCTGCCTGAGAGTGACCCTATATCTATATACCTGCCTGAGAGTGACCTTATATCTATATACCTGCCTGAGTGCCCCTATATTTATATACCTACCTGTCTAAGGGGACAATATCTATATACCTGCCTGACTGAGAGGGCATATCTATATACCTGTCTAACTGCAGGGACCTATATACCTATAATTAAGGAGTTACTGGAAATGTGAGGATTCTAAGATATTTGTGTCCAAATCCTCAGGGACGAGTATTGGCCGGAAGAAATCAGCATGAAGGTGTGAACCGGATGGAGAAGAAAAGGGAAAGTGAACGACGCTGATCAGCAAAGACGTCTCCTGTGAGTCACTAAATGTAACTGCAGTGTAAACACTTATATTTCTACTGAGCCTACGTACAACTAGTATCTACCACTATATGGTCACTGTGAGGCGGTAATATATGTATGTAGAGCCTGTGTAAAGCTGATGTCACATGTGGTGGTGGCGTTCGGTCAGGGTCTGGCAGGATTATTTGATCTTTAAGTAGTAATAGTTTAGGGTCTTGGTTTTGTAGGAGTGTTTTTTAGTAACAATCATTCGTCTGGTAGATTTGCTCCATGTATCGGTGGATTATTTAGTGACTGTTATTTAGAGGTATTACACTGTCATACAGAGGTGAGCGAGTTTGACAACGCAAATTTGTCAGGGCTGATTTGTCATTGTGCAGTGACTGCGGAGGAGAGGGACGGGATGCCCCCTGTAGCCAGTGATGCCCCTGTAGCCAGTAGATGCCCCCTGGAGCCAGTGATGCCCCTGTAGCCAGTAGATGTCCCCTGTAGCCAGATGCCCCCTGTAGCCAGTATATGCCCCCCTTGTAGCCAGTACATGCTCCCCTGTAGCCAGTGATGCCCCTGTAGCCAGTAGATGCCCCCTGTAGCCAGTAGATGCCCCCTGTAGCCAGATGCCCTCTGTAGCCAGCAGATGCCCCCCTGTAGTCAGCAGATGGCCCCCTGTAGCCAGATGCCCCCTGTAGCAGATGCCCCCTGTAGCAAGATGCCCCCTGTAGCCAGTGATGCCCCCTTGTAGTCAGTAGATGCCCCCTGTAGCCAGTGATGCCCCCTTGTAGCCAGTAGATGCCCCCTGTAGCCAGTGATGCCCTGTAGCCAGTAGATGCCCCCTGTAGCCAGTGATGCCCCTGTAGCCAGTAGATGCCCCCTGTAGCCAGATGCCCCCTGTAGCCAGTGATGCCCCTGTAGCCAGTAGATGCCCCCTGTAGCCAGATGCCCCTGTAGCCAGCAGATGCCCCCCTTGTAGCCAGCAGATGCCCACCCTGTAGTCAGCAGATGCCCACTGTAGCCAGCAGATGCCCCCCTGTAGTCAGCAGATTCCCCCTGTAGCCAGCAGATGCTTCTTAGCCAAGTTACTGCCCCCCTTACGTAATAAAAATAAAATAAAAAAAACCTCAGCACGGTCCTGGAGCTTGAGAACGTTGGGCCCGGGACCTCCTCGGCCGCCAGAGCTGTGGGCTTAGCAGATCCCAGCGTCGCCGGGGGGTGATGAAAGCGATGCGTCACGCCCCCTGCGACGCTGACGTGTATGTACAGCGCTCAGCAAGCGCTGTACATACAGGGGAGAAGACAGGACGGGAACGATCCGTTCTGCCTCCTCCCCGACTCTGACTGCGCGGCCGCTGTAAAACGGCCGTGCAGTCAGAGATCGGTGGGCGCCCCCCGCACTATGGAGCGCTCCAGGCCCACGGCAGCAGCCTGGAGACGCCGAGACTCGGGGCACAGGCAGATTCATTCGGGGCTCGTGCCCCGAATGAATCTGCCTAGCGACGCCCCTGGTCTACGTGCTTCTTTGCTTTACTCCCCAACATGTGAATGAAGTTGGATTACTGCTTTGTTAAAGTTCTATATGTATGCAGTTTCATGTTAAAGGGTAAGGGTTTAACATAATGGGCAACATGTATGTATGGGGCTCCGCCAGAAGTCGCACTCCAATATCAAGTGCATTACAAAGCCACCGTGGCACTTTGCAATGCGCCTAAGATTGGGGGGTGTGCTGGAGGTGGGGCGCACTACAACTGTATGAAGTTGCACATTTATGTGTTTAGTACGGCAAATCCAGGAACATTACTGCTAGAACTGCTAGAGCACTTTAAAAGTGGTTTACCTGAGCCAGAAGTGGCGCTTAGTAGCTAGAAAGCACTAAATCTATGACCCGCAGTAGAACAGGTTCATAGATTCAGGCGCATTCTACTCTACTAATGCACGCAAAAAAAATGGCGCCTGGGCGCCAAAAATCATGCTTGTCATCCAATAAGTTGGTCTGCGGCCCTGTGTAAAACGATCAATAAAAGATTGTAATATAAAAATGTCCTATCTTCCATTTCCACTAGCTAGAATTAAACTTCAATAGTTTCTTGCCGATATACTCAAAAGTACAGTATATAAGCTAGTGTTCTATGTTAAACTTTGAGTGTTACATGAGATTTATTTTTTTATATAATGCAGACTGATTATAATAAATTACCAATACAAATATTGCTGCAGCCTTTACAATTTCTTCAAGGAGTTATGCTTTCAAGATAGCACCCAAATTAAAGCAAAAAAGCTAGTGGGGAGAATTCGTACCTGTAATCATAACTTGTAATCAGGGCTGTATATACAGCTTGTGCTGCCATTGGCACTCAGACCGAATACACTCTACCAACCCTTAAGATCTGGTCTATTTTTAGTGTTTTGTTTTAATTTTTTTTTTATCCCCGTCTTCCAAGTGCCATAACTTTTTAATTTTTATGTCAAAGTATCTGTAAGAGGGCTGTATTTATGGGATGAGACGTATTTTTTAATAGAATGTTTAAATGCACCATATAATGTATCGTTGAATTGTTGCACCATTTTTATAGTTTGGTATACATGACATGATAACTTTATTCTGTGGGCCAATACAAGTCTGTCAGTAACAAAATTATACAGTTGTTATGGATATTAAAATCTTCTCATAGGCTCTATAGAGTAAATGGGTGATTAAAGTTTGCAACTTTAAATAAGCATGCAAGATGGCCGACAAACAGTTCTCCATCTTGTATGTAGTTCTTTTTCCTCTTGTACAAAAAACCCTTTTATTTTTTTGTGCCCTTTCACCTTTACCCATTTTTTTTTCCTTTTTATGGGTTTTTATCTTTTAAAAAACGACTTTCTGGTTCTGAAAATGTAAATAACGCAGCTTGTTTTTACTTAAATCACTATTGCCAAACACTGAGCGCTAGCTTGACCAGAAAACAGTGCAAAAGTTACTGCTATACAAAATTTTGTATTTTGCACTTTAAACACTAACCATATTTTTAAAAATTTATGAATGATTCTAACATTTAAATACCAATCAAACCTTAAAGAATAATTAAGGGCGTATTCTACCTAGTAACTATAGTGTGGTTAATAATGAAGATGTGTTGCTTAAATATTGGTTATATTGTTTGTACAATAAAGATATACTGTTTATTTGATACAACTTCAAACAGAGGTATAAAATACCCATGCACAACTTATAATAAAAAGGAAAGGTTGCACAGACATTTTGTATGTCTCTTGATACTTGTCCTGTATATGTATATGCATATACAATTTCTGATTTAATTTGGATGCCGCACAATGAGGTTAGGAGAACCTTGAAAGCCTTGATATCACAGTTCTCTTTACGTTTTGCTATTTTAACCCCTTACCGACATTTGACGTACCCATAAGTCAAGGTTGGGTAGGGGTTCCCGCAAATTGACGTATGGGTACACTGCGGCGAGGGAAGATCGCTGCTGTCCCTGACAGCAGTCCGTCTTCCCTCAGTGCTCAGGGAAGCAGCGATGCACCCCCCACATCAGCGATCGCTGTGATTGGCTGTTCAAATCTGAACAGCCAATCATGGCAATTCCCAGTATAAATCAATGGCTGTGCCCGCTGGCACAGCAATCGGTGCTGATAGGTGCTGTATAGCACAGCACCAATCAGCACGGAGTAGTATGGGAGGTATTGGTGGTGGTACCACCACCCCCTAAGCTGCAATTGGTCAGCACTGTCTGGCCCTTTAAACTACCAGCTCTGTCGGTTTCCCCTGTACTGACTTCATTGGTGGTCCAGTGGTGATCGTTGGTGCTCCAGTAGCGAGCGATCATTGGTGGAGTGGTGCGTCTGCCCCCTCTGTCAGCTCCGGCTCTTCTGTGCTCAGCCTGCTGCAGCTGTCAGTGTTATAAGCAGAGATAGCTGTCAGTGCAGTCTAAGCAGTGTTAACCCTCTCCCAGTCTGCTAATAAGGGCTAAAAAACTGATTAGTAGTTTTTGGGTTACAGGGATTTTTAGAATTTTTTTTGTTTTACATTTTTTGAGGGTTGCGACAATTTTTGCGCAACCACCGCTGCTCTCAATGCTGGTCAGTGACACCTGACTGAAAAAAACAATCTCTGAATCACATGGATAGGTAAAAGCATTAAATAAGTATTCTTACATAAAGTGACACATGACAGATTTTGAAAATAGTGCTCTGTCATGAAGGCCAAAACTGACTCTGGCGGTAAGGGGTTAAAATATAAATATTTGTTAATTTGCTTTACTTTGCCATTTCCTGAGACCAATAATTATTTGTATACCTTTGGAGCTGTGTGATTGCTCATTTTTGTAGGTTGTGGGTTTTTTGGTATCAATTTGGAGTTTAAGCAACTTTTTGTTTATGTTTTTCTAAATTTTTTTGGAGAGGCGGGATGTCCAAAAAACTGTAATTCTAGCGTAGGGTGTTTTTGGGATAATATTTGCTCTGTTTACCTTATGGAATATATAACATGAAATTATACTATTTTGGACTTTTACTGACTCAAGCAGTGCCAATTTTTTATTGTTTATTTTCGTATGACAAAAAATAAGTTTTTAATTTTTTAAAAAAAAAATCTTTCAAAATATTTATCATAATAATATTTAGTCCCTCTAATGAACTTCAGTCCCACTATACAGATTAGATGGGACAGTCGTGACTGTAGCATATAAGTGGTTAAATGTCTGGAGTTATTGTCAATCCCAACTGTTGGTAAAGTGGGGAGCCAACAGGGACAGCATGGTGGTCAGTACTTTTGCCACTATTGCACAGATATAGAATCATGTGTACATTTGTTTCTTTGAGCAGCAATATTGTCAACCCTACACACAGTATATCGTGACATTGTGGATGCAAGACAGTGCTCACATAGTGCTATAGATAGTACTTATGCAAGAAAGATGGCAGTGGCAGTAGCGCATGAAAGCATTTACATATTAAATAATTTACCAGCAGGAACACCATTGGAATTTTGAGGCCCCATACAGTTAAAATATGTGGCCAACCCCTTACTAGTTCCCACTTTACAGTGTATCTTGCATTTCGCAACGGGAACTGTAGTTTTCATTGGCACTGTGTTAGGGTACACATGACTGATTCTTTATTATTCTTTTTTTTAAGACATGGGATGAACACAAAATAATTTTTGCATTGTCATTTATACTTTTTTTTCATGGCAGTTGCTCTGTGAGGAGACAGGCTGAGATGCAAGAGCAAAGGAGCATGGTTCCTGTAAGCATAAGCGAGAAATGACATGGGGAGCTAAAAGGTTCAAGAGAGGGCATAAGAGGAGACCTACCATGGCAGTGGCAGGGAGAGAAACTGGTGGCATCGATAATGTGGCAGTGGCTCTATAGGGAGGAGGGGAGGGCAGGGAGAAAAAAGGTAATTGTCTTGGGATTTGTAGGGTGTTAGAAGGGGTTAAGCAAGGAGGTTGGTGTAAAAGAGAGAGAGAGAGTAATATTATCACTGAAGTTGCTGCCTGTATAGAGGCAGGTAATTTGCAAGACTCTCCCTAAACTTTCGCTTTACAGTCTCTCTTCCTTATGACTTAATGACAGAAGCCTGACACAGAGCTAATTATGTTGATAGTTACTGTCACTGTCTATGTGAGCTGCTGCTAGCTGTGTTGTTGGCTCTGGCTCTCCTTCCAGTCTCATACTTGCAACTCAGAAAATGATGGACGCACTCCTGACACGAATTTATAACTTCTTCATCTCCTTAACAACAGCATTGAAGTTTGATTGATGTGAATTAGAGAAGAGTAGTAGAAAAAGCAGGAGGATGACAGCTGCATAATATGTAACTTCAAAACGGTCCTGTGCACTACTACAGAGAGGTTGTAGGAGCTCACGGAGAAGAGACAAGTGCTCCTGCTTTTCACCTCATCAGGCAACCCTTCCCCTTTCTCCCCTGTTGTTGTCTCTTCTGCAGTAAGATAGTGATGTTCTTTATTAAGGGTATGTTCACATGACGTAATTGTGGGGCACATTTCGTTGCATATTTGTGCTTCAATATGCCTGAAATTACGATAATTCATATCTCGAATTATGTCCGTCTCCTCCGACGTACAATACACACATATTGTACTCCGGGAGAAAGAAGTGACATGTTGCTTCTTCTGGGCACTTACGTGCCATAGATAATGAAAGTGAATGGGATTGGCCCCCCTTGTGCTTTATAAATGTGTGCTGGCCAGCACGTACTTCTAAAACATCTAGCTCATTGCGGCGCGTACAGTACAGTATTAAATGCATTGGGTGAATGTCATCAGCGCAAAAGGGGGCACCATAACAAAGCAATATCTAATCAAAGGACTTTAAAAAAAAATTTAACATTTGTTTAATTTTGCAAAATCTAATACATTTAAGATTCGATTATGGGACTACGTTTTCAAAAGCAATGTTAGTTACTGATACCTACTGAATGTATTCTAATCTGAGTTTCAACTATTTTACACTTCTCCATTTATTAAAGTATTGAGCTCAAGTGACCACTAGATGGCAATTCTAAGGCACGATTATTATAGATCTCTAAGCTGGAAGCTTTTTTCAACCATTTCAAAAATATATTTATAGTACTGAGAGACACTGTATGCTATATACACAGAGAGTACTTGTTCCATGCTAAATACTAGAATGATAAGGGCTTGTGCCTCAGATAAACCTGCCAGTGACCCGAACCTGCAATCTGTCTACTGTCATGGGTCCAGAGCACCGGAAAGATTTTCAACTGCACGCGTGCAGCGGCAGCTTTGTCAGAGGTCCGGGGAGAGCTGAGTTCTATTCGTTTTTTATTTTTAATCAGGGCATATATTCCTAACTGGAGGGACTTATAACCTACAAGTCGATATAAATACCTACCTACATACTGGGGGGCATTATAATCTAGTGGATGGACATATATTTCTGCCTACATACTAGGGGCTCTATTACCTACTGGGAGGACATATATACCTACAGTGGGTACGGAAAGTATTCAGACCCCTTTCAATTTTTGTATCATTGCAGCCATTTGGTAAGATCCAAAAAGTTTATTTTTTCTCTGCACCCCATCTTGAAAGTAAAAAAAAAAACTGAAATGTAGATATTTTTGCAAATTTATTAAACAAGAAAACTGAAATATCACATGGTCATAAGTATTCAGATCCTTTGCTGTGGCACTCATATTTAATTCACATGCTGTCCATTTCCTTCTGATCCTCCTTGAGATGGTTCTACTCCTTCTTTGGAGTTCAGCTGTGTTTAATTAAACTGATTGGACTTGATTAGGAAAGGCACACACCTGTCTGTATAAGACCTCACAGCACACAGTGCATGTCAGAGCACATGAGAATCATGAGGTCTAAGGAACTGCCCAAGGAGCTCAGAGACAGAATTGTGACATGGCACAGATCTGGCCAATGTTACCAAAGAATTTCTGCAGCACTCAAGGTTCCTAAGAGCACAGTGGCCTCCATAATCCTAAAATGGAAGAAGTTTTTGACGACCACAACTCTTCCTCGACCTGGACGTCCAGCCAAACTAAGCAATCGTGGGAGAAGAGCCTTGGTGAGAGAGGTAAAGAAGAACCCCAAGTTCACTGTGGCTGAGCGCCAGAGATGCAGTAGGTAGATGGGAGAAAGTCCCATAAAGTCAACTATCACTGCAGCCCTCCACCAGTCAGGGCTTTAAGGCAGATTGTGCTGACTGAAGACTCTCCTCAGTGCAAGACATACAGTTTGCATAAAAACACATGAAGGACTCCCAGACTATGAGAAATAAGATTCTCTGGTCTGATGATACGAAGATTGAACTTTTTGATGTTAACTGTAAGCGGTATGTGTGGAAAAAAACCAGGCACTGCTCATCACCTGCCCAATACATTCCCAACAGTGAAACATGGTGGTGGCAGCATCATGCTATGGCGGTGTTTGTCAGCTGCAGGGACAGGACAACTGGTTACAATTGAAGGAAAGATGAATGCGGCCAAGTACAGAGATATCCTGGATGAAAACCTCTTCCAGAGTGCTCTGGACCTCAGACTGGGCCAAAGGTTCATCTTCCAACAAGACAATGACTCTAGGCACACAGCTAAAATCACAACACAGTGGCTTCAGAACAACTCTGTGCCCATTCTTGACTGGTCCAGTGAGCCCTAACATAAACCCAATTGAGCATCTCTGGAGAGACTTGAAAATGGCTGTCCACCAAGGACAAATGATGCATATTCGCTATTTCTATTTGGCCAATGGAGCAAAATTGAATCTGCACAGAGCCCTGACCCCCTCTGGGATCATTTGCACCCATAAAAAAGCACCTAGCCCTCTCATATCTCAATTATACTGCATGATAGTGCAGGAACTCACTAGAACACCTCTCTCTCACCAATCAAGCTGGGAGCATGATATTCAGAGACCCATCGCGGAGGAGGACTGGTCGAAGTCTTACAGTTTGGCATTTAAGTCATTAGTCTCTTGCCGTCTCTAAGAGCTGAATTTCAAAATCATCTCGAGATGGTATAGGGTCCCCATCTTACTGCGTAGGTTCTTCCCCTCTGTATCCGATAGCTGTTGGAGATGTGGTCAGGCTGACGGCAGGTTGCTACATATTTGGTGGGGATGCCAGATTATCTCCTCTTTTTGGGACAAAGTGATTACCGTAATACGGATAGTAACAGGCATTAAGTTACAAAACGATCCTACCGTGTTACTACTATCCATGATACCATTGGTGACCTCAGACCTTAAAAGAAGCCTTATTGTTTTCATGCTGATTGTGGCCAGGATTTTAATTCCGAGACTCTGGAGGTCTACCGCTCCTCCCTCTTTATCTGACTGGTTCAAGGAGGTCTTTTTTCTCCCACATGGAGGAATTGAGATTAGATAGTATTAATAGGCTTATGGTCGTACTTGGAGCGAGGGGATTGCATTCACTTCCTTGCCAGACTATGCCACATATGTGTAATCACTTTGGTGACTGTTAGATGTGTGGTATCTATCTCAGCGATGATGCTTTTGCCGGACGGTTCCTGTCTTGCGCCCCTTTCAGGATTGTGCTTTTCTTTTTGGTGGTGCCGAACTTTCAGAAGTTATTTGACAGTGTTAGGTATTACTATGTTGACGACAGAGTACTTGCTTTCTCTTCTCTTTTTTAATTTCTAGAGTTACTTCTTACTCAGAATGTTTTTGTATAGACAGTATGCAGATTTTCCCTTCTCCCTACTTCATTGTGCTTTATGCACATTGCTGTATTAATGCAAACTGACCACTGTAATTGTATGTTTCATCCTTTAGCCTTTGATTATGTGTTATATTTACCTCTTTTGATGTGCATACCTATGTAAATTGTAAGTGGAAGTTCCTTAAAAAAGCTTGGAATGATAAAAAAAAAAAGCTAGAATAAAAAAAAATATTGTTAGTTTAAAGTGAGAATTTTTCATAAGTAATGAAAAAAGACAGTAAAGATATCAATCAGCTCAAAAAAACTGTAGTTAGCAGAACATTAGCTGCAGAATACTGCAATTCATGAATCTAAATCTGGCAAATTACAAAACAGAAAATACATTTAATGGTCTAACAGTACTATTTAAGAGTAGTTGACACAAATTAGATTTTTATAACATTTTACATGACTTGAAATACATTGGTTTTATGTTTGTTTTTGCACAATTCGTGGCAACACATCCACAAGTGATGTTAATCGAGTAAAGATTCCGCTGATAAAGACTAACTAAACAGGCAAAACAGACAAGATATTGCTATTAAAAGACAAAATTTAACATAGCTTATGTTGTCTTTTTCTGTATGTAACATATACAGTCAAATCATATTGTTATGACCATTTCCTACTTTTAACATCGGCAGCGTGTAGATCATGAAGGAAATCACCTTTCATGAGCTGGCTTGGTGGCTATATAAGGTGGGAGATAGGCTTTCTGCACACATATTCCTTGTTGCAGTCATAGATACAGTTAATGTGCTGATTTATCAAAGTTGCAAAAAGTAGTGGGTGGGAAAGGGGGGGAGGTGCGTGTGGCACACGTCCCCTACGGAAGATACAAGTGGCACGTCTGTGTGCAGGCCCAGACCTACTGCATATTTCAGCTGTATGCACGTCCTGAGGATAAAAACAATGGCGGAACAGGGAGTCTATAACAATCTTCTCTCTGCCCACTGACTGAATACTCCTGTAAACCAGAGACTTAATAATTAAGCAGGAGGTGTGATATAGCCTTCTGTGGCACTATGTTTCCTAGGCCAAAAATCCTATGGATGAGGTCCTGGGCTTCTGTCCTAGAAGATGCCAGGAGCATCGGCCTGGAGTAAGCGATGTGATGTCATCACACCGGTCACTAGCTCCCAGAGTTAGCTCTTTGGTGGGAGACCATCAGAGGGGACTATATACCTTCCTATCTATTTACAGGAGACTGTATAAATACCTTCAGGGACCATATATACCTACCTATCTACAGGGGGCTGTATACCTACAGGGGATTATATACAAACCTATCTACAGGGGGTTGTATACTTACCTATCTACCTACAGGGGGCATTTATACCTTGCTACCTATAAGGGGATGTATATCTACCTACAGGGGGCTGTATACCTACCTATGTACCTACAGGGAGCCACTATAGCTACCAAGAGTGGCCCTATATCTACCTACAGATGTCCACCTATTGACAGTGGGCCTTTATACCTAGCTACTGTGGATCTATTATACCTATTATAGGTATATTATATTATAGTATATAATACCTACCTAATGGGGGACCTATCTACTTATTGGGGGTATCTTTGACTACCTACAGTGGGTATATATATCTAGCTATTTTACCCCTTACCGACACCTGATGTATCCATACGTCATGGTGCCGGTTAAGGTTCTATGTAGCAGGATTACTCAGTAATTCCGGTGCATAGAAGGCTCTTGTCAGCTGCTAATTGCCTTTTCACTGTCACTAATTGGTGACCCGAGTTGGTGTCTGACCACTCTGTGGTCTCTAGAACAAACGCAGTCAGTAGAAAACTGCTGCTTTAGGAGGTTCTTTAGCACTTGGGTTGCAAAACTTGGTCCAAAAAAGCTTCAAAGTAATTTTTGATCCAATTTGATAAGATTTATTATCAAATAAAAATACACAAGATGTTTAAAAATTCTAAAAAATGGCCTCTATGCGTTTCTCACGTCTACTTGCATGCTTCATCAGGAGTGTGGTCTGTATATAGCGGAACTGTAGGTTATATCACTGCTTATATAGTGGCATACCTTTGTTCCTGATTGTAAGGGTGCGATCACACGGCGAAGACAAAATACTGTCCGGATTTTCCGTCCGGTATTTTGTCTTCTTTTTGGCATGTAGGGGGGCAGCTTTTGTCCATGGTTTGTGGATTCAAGTCGTCCCCCTTCGCACCCACATGTTCATGTTCTGCCCAAAAACTGGGCGGAAGAATGAACATGTTTTAAGTTTTTAGGAACGCCGCGGTTTCAAAAACCATCCGGCGAAAAATCTGTGCAGTGTGAACTACTGCATGTATTTTCTATTTAAATCAATGTAAAAGGTTAACTGAAAACCCTGCCGTGGGGACTTTCTTGCTTGTGTTGATGTTGGTGTTTATTTTAGAAAGTGGTGAGGTGCGTGACCAAGGGAAAACTTGGAAGCATATATTGTACGTGGGATGGTGAAGGTTAGTGCAGGGGCTGCTATTTATCTGTGAACTTATCCCCCAGATACAAACCCTCACACAGCTCTATAGACAGAAAAGCAAAAAAAATAAAAAATTGTACTCCAACAATAAGGTAATGTAAACACGTTTTTTTTTTTTTTTTTGTGTGGAATTTATGAGTGTGTGGTTGGGCCTGTGAAAAGTGTGTGGGGGTCTGTTAATCGGAACCACAAACTTAGTGACAGGCCTGGAACATTAATTTTTCTGTGCTTCCTTCCTGATTTTCAGCTCTGATGTTAACATTGCATTTAGTTTTGTAATCTGTGTATCTTGACTTTCTTCCTGTTTGAAAGGTTTTTTTCACTTTTTACGAGATTGTTTTTGTAGCATGCATCTCTAATCTGTTTTACTGGGGCAGACTCCATCATCAAATGAAACACTACACTATTGTTGACACTGTATTATTAAAGACTAATAATGAAAATGTTGAGAGTTTTTAGATTTACTTACTGTGGGGTTAGTCACAAAAGCACCATTTCCTAAAATATAACATTTTACTTCCCTGCGATAGGTACTATAAGAAAGAATCAGTCAATAAAAAGTGTCTACAGCAGAATGACCATATGCTGGTGTCATAAACCCATCAATGGTTTAAGTTTGTGCTTCAGTCTCAAGTTCTATGTAATTGTGTACGTGGACAGATACTGTATAAACAGGTTGTCTCAGGATGAAAAGGCCTGTCCATTTAACTTATACAGTATGCAATATATTTGTGAGCTGTTCAATAGATACCTGAATTGTGATTATCTGCTTATAGAATAATGTAACCCCAAAATATTTAGTAAACTGCTAAAACCCAGAATAGA